>JAUCBJ010006844.1:0-103005 GCA_032718475.1 Nemertoderma westbladi | reverse complement strand
CAACGAAGGGGTATGGAATGTTCTCCATATTCCGAAAGTCGTTCTGTAGGTCTCCATAAACAGCTGAGCCGATTTTAAGGATTCTTTCGTTAAACAACATCTCGAGCACGGGTTGGGGTAACATCGATCCATCGATACCCATGGCCGGTTTGCGCTCGGTGTCGGTGACGTAACGCTGCGCGAGTTCGAATTGTCCATGTCGGAGTTTCTTTTGTGTCTCAGTAAGAGTTTCAAAAGAATAATCAATCACGTCGGAACACGCTCGAGTAAATACGTGGGTAGAACCAGCGAGTCCTCATATGTGTATCATCCGCGTAGTTCCAAGTTCTCCAACCGGAACGCTACCTTCGTTATCGTAAGTGACAACTCCATACATCTCGATAACGTTAAGAGTTTCGTTCCACTCTTTTGTGGCGTTTTCGAGTGTCATTCCCACAGGATGCCACAAGGTAGCGCATTCGCTAGCATTAGGGAGGTCTCTATACTTTAAATATTGCGTGGTATATGTTTCCACATCTCCATATCGTTGTATTCTTTCCTCCTCGAATAACACATCAAGATTCCAGTGCACTAAACGAGTTTTGATGAATCCGTCAAGATTATACGGAGGTATTGTTTCTTTCTCTATTCTGGAAACATTATATGGTTTTCGAAATGAGTTTACTTTAACTAACTGATCCAGATGTTTCTGCAGCTGTTCGAGTTCGACAAGATCGAGAGGATTTATTAGCGGTAGAAACTTCAGACTATGTGTAGGATCTTCCGGTTTTACCATATAATATTGTTTTAGATTGACGTAATAAGGGTGATCTTTGATCCCATAAAACGAGTCCGGTAAAGGTCTAGCGCGTATGTTTACATCGTGTACCATGCGACGGACAAGATCCGCTCTATTGTCCGGAGGTTCAACGAGTATACCATCGACACGAGCGGCTTCGATGGGCGGATGCTGCAACATGGGAGCATCAGCGATAAGATCTCGAGATCTTAGGTTGATATCAACTGGTTGGGGTTGTGCCGTCGCAAAAAGCTTGTCGCCAAAATGAGGAACTATCGAGGGATGAAGGATGTTTTTAGAGTAGAGATCCGTCATAAGGATTTGCGCTTCGGGTTGGGCTAAAGCTGCCTCTTCTCTCTCATCCAGTTCCATATGTCTCTCCTCGAGCTGATTCTCCTCCGCTCGTTGTTGTAGCCGCTCATCTAGGAACTCTTGTAAAGAGTAGGTTCGTCCACGTTCGATGTCCTCCTCGAGATTTTGTATTTCTCTATCGAACTGGGGTAAAGCTAATTCCTTCACCGCTTGGACTTGTTGTTGCAATTTACGTTTCTCCAAACAATCGTACGTTCCTTTTCCGATTTTCTGCCGAATAGCTTCTAATGCGTTTCGTACGACACTCTCTTCGACCTCCGTAACGGGTGGGATCGAGGTGAAGCCGGGACGGTTGTATGGGTTAAACGGCGATATTAGATGACCGCGCCCCAATCCAGCTAGGTAGGGTTGGCGAATATCTAGTGAGCCTACTACCGGAGTGCCACCGATCAACTGTTCTGGTAACACTAAATCTTTGAACAGTGAGTACAGTTCGGCAGGATCAGTGATGCTATTAGGATCAAGAGTTTGAGGTCTAACTGAGGAATGCAGAGGTCTGACCGAGTATTCCGGAACTCTGATCATCGGCTTGTTCAAGGATCGTTTGAGTCGAGCGACCGTAGGGGATACATCGAACAGGTTTCGCTCGAAACTCCCATAAGTATATCGTGTAAAACTGTGTTTAGCGCAACGTCTCCGCGGATGTTTATGTCTCTCCGTTTGCTGATTGGGTCTAGGGCATTCGTCGCAGTAATACCAAAGACGCACATCCTGCAGGGGAAACGCGGGTGATCGTTCTCCAGTTTTACAATATTCCTCCATCTGTTCGAAGCTATCTGGGACGACAGGTAGCGGTCGATCGGCGGTAAGATACATCATAGTGAAATAGAGTCGTTTGAGTTCTATCATAGGATCATGATGTATACCTTGAGGATATCGAGTTTCGAGATTTTGTTGACTGGCAATATTGAGGTATGTCTCTCTCAAGAATTCCAGATAATCGTTGAAGTCGCTGCGTTTATCCGGCTCTTCAACGTCTTCCCTTTCGAGTCTGTTTCGAATAGAGTTCTCGTGTTCTATTCTCGGTTTATCGTTCCGACTCCGCTGGATATGATATTTGAATAAAACCAGTTCCCTTTCGGTATCCACATCGTCCGTATCGTGTAAATCGATAGGATGGCCGGTAGTTAAGAAGTCCATATACATACCATTACGATGCGTATAGCGAGCTGTGAACTTTCTATAGTCCAATTCACGCGTAAGTTGCTCCGGGGACATTGGCGGTTCGATATAACGACCATCATCCTCCGTAGTAGTTGGACCAGCGTCACCGCGTATCAAGCTATCGACAAACGCTTGTAAAGGTAGAGTATATCGTTCCCTGATGCCAAGATCATCTTCTATCAACTCAGTCATATCTGCTATGAGTTTATCAGTATTATAATGAGTTTATATATTAGGCTAGCGGGCGTCGCTGCCTACCCCTCTTTTGCCCCCGGACAGTGTAAGATCCTCAGCGCCGATGTACCGTCGTCGCTGTGCTTTCGCCAACGATGTAGCTACACAACGACAACGATAACCGGCACAAGTCACTCCACTGTCCGTCCCAAAGGCTTAGATGTACTTCAGGTTCTTTCTGGAGAGTTAGGGCTACTTTCACGATTGCGACTCGCTACTGTAAACACACCTTAGTAGTAACATTCACCTACAAACGCACAAATTCCACACAACTGCCATAACTGCACACATTCGGGCCATTTGTCCGTTAGTCAGTACCTTCCAGAATGTCACTGTATTTATTATGTATCCTTGGATACTAGCAGTGCGCTACTTATTCCCTATGCTATTGAATGGGGCAAGCTTTCTATTGTTCTTTTAACTCACTTCTAATTCTAGCGTGGTTGTTGCCATGGTGACATTATGGAAAGCTAGCGGTAGAATTAGGGTAACTCTCATGCATACAGATCTGGGATGCTATTTAATAGTAATTCTTTAATGGTCAATATCCCCTTTATACATGATTCTATGAATTTTATCGGCTATTGACTATATATTGGAGATTCTCACACACAAATACACTTAATAGAGTGAATCTCCGCTCCCATGATCTATTAATTAATGGAATTTTGGGAATGTTATAAATTGTATAAAATGACAATTTATTAAATTCATTGAAATATCTGAATTTAAATTTATTCCCGTAAATTTTATTATTTAATGTTAAATAGACGCAATTTCATTACAGAACGTGTCTGGGGACTTGGATCCTTGATTCTAGGAATTTTGTCTTTTTAAGAGTATCGGTAAGTGCTACGATATCTTAATCGACTAGAATTTTAAAGGATCTGATATTTGACAGATTTTGTAAATATTAATGATTAATATTTAGTATGGGCACCAGTTTATTCCAGAACTTGTCTGGGGACGTTAACCACTGATTCTAGAGTTTTGTCTTTCAAGTATATCGGTGGGTGCCGCGATATCTTAATCGACTAGAATTGCAGATGGTCAAAAGGGTTTAACAGATTTATTTTGCGTTATACGCTACTGTTAAAGGGACATCACGCTACTATATGTATTATTTAATATACGGTATGAGAGCAATATCGCACGAAGCAATGTCAGTGTGAAGAGGCAAGTCGTTTCCAAGGTCTACCCAGAGCTTGGTTTAGCCGAGACACGAGGATCTGAACTTTGCATTCCTAATACTCTGCCTACCAATAATACTTGAATATAGTAGTGGCTTTATTGTACTTTAATAAGTACGGACATTTCATCTTACTGTAGTTACGTATTCGTAATATAATACGGGCAGTAAGGAAAAAGAAAAGAATTATTTCTCGCCGTCGCACTAAATATATAATATAAGTAATTACGTAATGAACGTGAATATATATTGCACTAATCTACTAAATAATCGCTAAAATAATATTCTACTAAATAAAATTAAATAAAACGATTATAATAAAATTACATAATAATACATACATAAATATAAAATAATAAGACAAATATAAAATATAGTCATACACCCACTCCAGCCGTTGTTAAATTGGGGAGTCCCTAGATGTTTGTTGGATTAGGGAGGTGGTCGTGGGAAGAGTATCTTGCCTCCCATAGTTTCCGGAGAGTTCTCTGTCTCTTTCCAGTAAACATAAGCGTCCCACCGGGCGGTTGAGCTGCTGCGTCTCGAAGACAATTCCCGGTTTCTTGAAGTTACGTCGCATGACGATGAGTTCTACCGATCGCACCAAACCATCATCAGAGATGTGGGTCTCGATGATACGACCTGCCTGCCACCTCTTACGTGGAAGATCTACATCCACAATAAGAACCATGTCTCCAGCGCTGACATTTTCTTGCTGCGCAAACCACTTAGTTCGAAGTTGTAGCGTGGGCAGATAATGTTTTTCGAAATGATCAGCGAAACGACGGGATAACAACTGCATGAGTTGCCAAGTTTGCCGGCAGTATTCGTCTCCGTCTGTGATTTCCGATTGTGGGAGCATGGCTACAGGTTTCTTCAGTAGGAAGTGTGCGGGTGTTAGCGCTTCCAGGGAATCGGGACTAGATGAGACTGGCATGAGAGGTCTCTCGTTGAGATAGGCGGCGATTTCCTCCATTAACGTCCGCAAAAGTTCGTCGGTGAGATACGCGCGGCAAGGCACTATAAAGTGAAATGCTGTCTTCACACTTCTTATTAATCTCTCCCAACTTCCTCCCCACCAAGGGGCGTCGGCGGCGTTGAAGGTCCAGCTAGACACTGTCACTCGTAGCTGATTGTCCACCTGTCTTTGATTCCAATCTTTGACGTAAGCTTTGATTTCATTGTTGGCACCAATGAAGTTAGTTCCCTTATCCAATCTCATCGTGTTACTAGTGCCAAAGCGAGCGATCTGCCGTCGTAAGCTTAATAGGAAGCTGTTGGTCGATAAATCGTTCACCATATCGAGATGGATAGCTCTACAAGTCATACAAACAAAGATTACACACCATCTCTTGACTATAGTCCTAGCACGATATACTTCAATAGGGCCAAATAAATCCACACCGGTATTAGTAAAGGGTGGTTCATAGAAGCTTACTCGTTCCCTAGGTAATTCTGCCTCTCGCTGTGTTAAAGGCCTACTGAATGCTTTCCTACAGGGTATACAGTTCCTAAGAACTTGGTTCAGAGCTCTACGGGGTTTATAAAAATAATAGCGAGTTCGAATTTCGCTAAGAACTTGTTCTCTACCAGCATGATAAAGTTTGCTGTGAACATCTACAATCATCTTGACTTGTATTTCAAGATTTCTAATGAGTATGGGGAACTTAGTGTCAAAGGATAATGGTGCATTCGTTAACCTTCCTCCAACACGTATCGACCCATCTATCATTGTGCTAGAGAAGCGATCCCTTAAGCGCATCTGTGGATTTCTCAACAACAACAGGAAATACTTATCGGAATCTTCATCGCATTGCAGGAGTCTCAGCATCTGCTTGTTGGTTTCTTCATGCTCCTGATAACTGATCTTCTCCTTCAGAAACTTGTCGGGTATCTTATAGTTGGGAAGATCTTTAATAACATGGACTTGCACTGATGTTATTGGAGCGGTATCACCTTTGGCCTTCGTCCCGGAGTAGTGATGGTGAAAACATCTCTTTAAATATGTAACGGCCTTACAGAGCCGATTCCAGGAACTGTAGTGATGTATCGCTCTCTGCAGAAGAGGTGAGAGTCCTTGCGAGACGTCTGGTATCCCAGATTTCCAATCCTTCTCACGGATTTCCACAACGAGTTTATTTGTGGCTGTTGGTTTCTGATCCGAAGCGTCGTCTCCGGAAGTATGTAGTACAGACAGATCTACCATGGGTTTGAATAACTTCGATTTACTCGCCCGGGTTTTAAGTTTGACTTTCTCCGCTCCCTTGGCCTGTCTAATTTCTGCTGTAGTAAGATGAGGAGGCCATTCTTCTTCTTCTTTGTAGAGGAAGTCGGGTCCACCTAACCAGTCTGGAGTATCTACTAGTTCTTGTGGAGTTGCTCCCCTGGAGGCGATGTCTGCTGGGTTAATCGTTCCGGGGCAATGTCTCCATTGATCCATCATTGTGCGACTGAGTATAATGGCTACTCTGTTGGTAACGAAGACGCTGAACTGACAGACTTCATTGGTTATATACTCCAACACGAGTAAAGCGTCGGTCCAATAGACAGTTTTCTCCAGTGGATAATCAATCTGTTCTGTTACATTCCGGCCGATGGCTGTAGCGTATAGAGCCGCTTTTAACTCCGCTCGAGGAACTTTCAACTTGTTGTTTATCAATGCCTTAGAGGTAACTAAGGCGACTTTGATTCCGTCCGGAGTTTCCACCCTTAGGTAGGCTACTATACCTATTCCCATATCGCTGGCGTCTCCAAACACATGGAGTTGATAGGAATACGTAGGGAGAACATGACCAAAATATGAACGGGAAATTATAAAGTTCTCGATGGCCGGTAGAGAATCTTCCCATTTCATCCACTTCTTTAATAATTCTCCCTTAAGTGGATCGTCCCATGAGTGGTTTTCAAGCCACATTTGTTGTACTAAACTCCGAGCAATCAATATAACTGGGCTAATAAATCCCAATGGATCGAAATAAGTGCTCAAGATACTTAGACAAATCCGTTTAGTCCGAACTGGATTATCTCGCTGTTTTAGTTGGAAAAACAGGATGTCTCTTTCGGTGTCCCATTTCAAACCGAGGGTTTTAGTCTCTGGGAGATCATCCTTTATTAGATCTAGGTCTTTTGTTCCTCGATCTTCTACCGGGATCGACTCCAGAAACTCACGGGAGTTGCTGGTGAATTTAGTTAATCGAAATCCACCTTTCTTTAAGCACTCTACCGTTCCTTTAGCGACCTCAATGGCTTCTGCGACTGATGGAAGGGACTTTAGATTATCGTCCATGTAGATGTCTCTCTTGATGTTGTCAATCACCTCTTTAGAGAAGGCGTCTCGGTTGTCATCCGCAGTAGTGCGCACCACGGAACAGGCGTTTGAAGGGCTCGAGATTATCCCGAAGGCTTGGATGGTCATCCAGTACTCCACCGGTTTCTGGTTGAGGTCTCCTTCAGGCCACCACAGAAATCGTAGGCTATCTCGATCCCTATCCAGCGCTTTGACTTGTAAGAACATGCCTTCTATATCTGAGGCGAAAGCAATGGAATATTGTCTTAATCTTAATAGTATTCCCAACAAGGATTGGAGTAAGTTGGGTCCGGGTAACAATTCAGAATTAAGGGATTGGCCCATATAGAGGGCGGAGCCGTCAAACACCACTCGTACTTCATGGGGTTTACCGGGTTTGGGAACGTAATGGTGAGTTAAATAATACGTTCTCTCAGTTATAGGTGTTTCTTCCGGTACTAGCTCCGCATATCCCTTGTTTATAAACTTCTTCAACTGCGTTTGATACATTTCTTTAGCTGAAGAATTTGCCGTAAGGCGTCGATGTAGTTGAGCAATTCTTTTCTCCGCCAAGGGTCTGTTGTTAATGAACTTTGGTTCTCGCTTTCGGAAAGGAAGACCGATCTCATATCTACCTTGATCTTTAAGAAAACGCGTAGTTGTCGCTTGGATCTGCTTGGCTCTTTCTTCCTCCACCGATAGGGCCTTATCGTAGGAGTTGGGCTCTACAGCCTCTTGAGTAAAGAATCTCACGGCGTGTTCATCCCGAGTCTTGGCATTATAACGTTCAATGACGTCATTAAGCTCGTCGTTATAGTCGTCTCGATCTGATGGAAGAAGGAGTTGACATAAATTTACTTGGTTTTGCCAAGTCTCATTTTCCTTAAGGAGATCGATGGCATTCTCCTCGTCAAAAAGTTGATGTATATCGTCGTTGTCTGAGGAGTATGGAGTTCCCTCAGTTGGATCGTCTAATTCACTGTTCTCAACTTTCCATTCTCGCACTTGATACACCTGATCTTTCGGCAATCTTTCCATGAGAGTTCTACGGGAAGGGCCAGTGAAGTACCAACCCACTCTAGTTCTTACCGCATAAGGTTGTAATGGTTGCGGTTGAGCGGGCCGTTTCTCCAATGTCTCGAGCGCTTCATGCGCGTTTTGACCGATGAGTATTTGCACTCCAGGGTAATCGGTGTTGAATCTAGGTATTTCCATCTGCTGGGCGAAATCGTCCTCGTCCCAGTTATAAGGTTCCACTTGAGTGGTAGCGAAGTTCTTTATTGCCACCATTTTCACTGACCTTATGCTATGTTCTCCTAGTTCGTCCTGGGGGGTGGACAACGCACCTACATAATAATCCGCTGTTACTGTAGATTTCCAAACCTGCATAATTCCTGACATGTTTAGCTTAGTTCGGAACTTGGGTTGTCCAGCAAATATGTCTTCGGCTAGCTCTTTGTCGATGAATGTTCCTGTACTACCGGAGTCAAGGAGGGCGTTCACTACATAACTCCTTTTTGGTCCGTGGACCCTTACCTGTACCACAGGAAATTATCTAATCCCTACATTGGAAGTTGGCGCTTTCCAAAATGGTTGTCGATCAGAAGTAGTTAGAGTGAGGTCACTTTCTGTATCTTTTTCATAAGTGAGCGCTCGATACACTGCGGTATTTATCATGTAACAGGATTCGTTTTCGTCGGAGAACTCGTCTGTATAGAATCCTTCCATCTCAGATTGATCAGTGTCGTTCACATCACTGAATTGGACATGTAGTTCGGAATCACTTACCTGACTCGGACTATTTCGCTCGAATTCAGTGTGCAACAAGATATGATGTTTCACACCGCACTTTGCACACCTTGTGTCGGAGTAACAGGTTCGTCGTTGGTGTCCTTGTCTGAGGCAATTATAACACAACCGCTTATCCCACATGACTTCCCGTCTCTCAGTTAATGATTTCTTTAGGAATTCATCACACATATTCAAGCGATGGGTCCGTCACATAGCGCACATTTCAGTTTGATGTTACTTACCTTACTTTGAGTAACATTGTGTACACTTGTTTTTTCTTCGGGCTTTCTCACCTGAATTCTCTTAGGAGACGTAGGAGGAGTTTTTCTTACCTGTTCTCTCCTGTCATTGGTTCGAGACTTGAATTTACTTACCTGGTCTTTAGGCATTTTATTGACGTAATAAGATCTGTCAGTGTCTTTCCCGCTATCCTCTCCTTGAGAAGTCTGGCTTTCGCCGTCGTCTGTATAACACACTGGTGTTACCTTTCTCCTAGAGACGGGTTTTTCACTTACCTTGTTTTCCGGTGTCTTCTCTCTGGACAGTTTTAGGAGCTGTAATTTCACTTCTCCATCTAGGAATGACATGAGATCAGCCATGGTAGGGTCTCGTCGTTGTTGTTCCATCATATATAACACTTTCTTATCCCAGCGTGTACCTACTCCACCCTTCGGTAAAGTAGAAGCCACGGCTCCAATAACCATAGAACTCTGATATTCATGAGACTTACCTAACCAATCTAATTGTCTACAGATCTCTTGAATCTCATCGGAAAACTCTATTATCCCGCTGCTAATGAACTTTCGGGGCGCTACTAATTTTGCATACAAATATTTAGCTATGTTATTCCTATTACCATACCTGATGTTTAGTGTATCCCAAACTTGTCTTAATCCGTCTGGATGTCCAATAAACTTTAACGCCATTAACTTGGGAGATCCTTCCAAGCACTCGATGAGGAATCTAAGTTTCTCTCCATTAGATAGTACAGAGTTCTGTATGTTATCTTTATAATATTCATTAAAAGGTAACCATTTCATCTCATCTCCATTGAACTTGACTATCTCTCCCACCTTTACCGCTTGCCGGGCTTCGGTTCTAGCCATTTGACGCGTAAAACTTTCTTGGGCCATCGTGTTATTTAATATCGAGTTATCGGTATATAAATTTCTCGGATTATGATCAGGTCTATAGGGAATGTCATTATCAACAGGTCTATAATTACCCTTAATAGGGTTCACTATAGGAGTTTCTACTTCGCTAGCAGTATAGATGCGTGTAGGCTCCACACCTTGCGCATGAGATACTTCAGACCTAACAGGTTGACACATTGTTACAGGGGGTGGTGGTATACCCCTTTGTGTATTTACTAATTTATCGCGTTCTAGCGCGATACTTTGCTGCACTTCTTGCAACTCTAACCTACTTTCCCTTACTGTGCCCTTGAATTGCTGAACGGTCTCCTGCATCTGTCCGAGCAGGAGATCCATCCCCCGTCGTCTCTCATCCACCCATTCGACCGCCGAAGCGGGATTCGCCAACGTTGTAGCGGGCGGACGAGGGACAACGGGCGACAAATCATGAATATTTCGCTCGGAGTCCAGGACCTGAACTGTCTCATGGGCTGTTCTACTGGGCACAGGTAGCTTAGTGCTGTGCAGAGGGAATTTAGAGGTAGGTTCAGGGAGCACAGGTGTCTCTATCACCGAAGGGGTGATTTCAAGAACAGGCCTAATTATTTCAGGCTCATCTACTATAGTAGGGAGTCTTTCTATTGTAATTATTTGGTCTGTGGGTTCTGTACTACCTAAGTTGGTGTTATTTAGTTGCCTTCTAACAGCTGGAGGCAAATCAGGCAATTTCTGACGGTGGGATGTTCTTTTACGTCTGCTTAGACGAGATCTATTTCCTTTGCCTTCAGTATCGGTGGTATCGCCTTCCTCAGATGATGTATATCCCTGTCTTTTGGGAGTAGATCGATTCATCATCTGCATATTACTAGCTGTTAACTGTTTATTTATGCAGTCTTGATTCTCCTGAATATTTTCCAGTTCTAATTGGGCGATCTCTTCAGCCGCTATCCGTTCTGCTTCTGTCGCTGCCATTGCCGCTTTTCTTTCCATTTCGGCTGCTTTTCTTTTCGCTTCTGCCTCTGCCGCTGCCGCTGCCGCTGCCGCTTTTCTTCCCATTTCGGCTGCTTTACTTTCCTCTTCGGCTGCTTTCCTTTCCGCTTCGGCAGCTGCTACTGCTGCTTTCTTTCTGTCTTCTATACGTTTTTTCTTTACTTGTTCTTCTTGGACTCGTGTGATGCGGAGTTGTTCATCAAATTTAGCCTGGTTCGCAGCCCTCATTTCCACATCGATGGCATCCAACACACGCTGAGTTCCTTCACTATTAGGGCTAAGTCCATCTAACCTTCTCCTCAACTCTTCATCACCTAAAAAACGTTGATAGTCTGACAGATAGATGTCAATGGCATCCCTCTTATGCAGCTTCTCTGCCGTCGCTTCACTTTCCACTTGGGAAAAAGTAGCGTCTGTTGATTCTCCATGGGTTGAGCGCTCCTCCAGCTGAGCTTTCCACTGAGCCGTTCCTTGAACCTGGAGACTCACCCGTTGAAACCAAGTCTTTACGGCAACTTGCAACGACGTGTCTTGTCTTCTTTTAGAAGCCTCCTCAAAGGCCGATAAGATTAGTCTGATTCGCAGAATTCTTTCTCTAACTTGATAAAGCAGTTGTCCCTGCTCTTGAGGTCCTTGTGGTTGTTGAAACAGTTGTCCTTTTACTCGCTCCATAGAGCTGAAGAATCCCTGTGCGTATCCGGCTGCGGACCTCTTCCACACAGCTGGATCGATGGTTTCCTTGGCTACTCCCATCCGGTGTATGTCTTCCCAGGCAGCTTCTGATAAATCAAACGGGAGTCCGGGTCCGGGGAAGTTCCATTGCGACTCGACAATAGACTTCAGTTCTTCCCTTGTGTATCCCGCATAACTATCTTTAGTTGATCGCTGACTTCTCGCCCAATCGATCTGGTGTTCTTCCACCGCGATCAATATCCTAGTGAGTACGGCTGCAGGAAGGATGAGAAGGGGATCCGAATAAACAGCATCCGTCATCTTCACTCCGCGCTCGGGTGTCAGCTCTGCAGTATCTTCACTACTGGAGCTGTCGGGCCGCTGAGAAATAAGTTCTTGGCTCGCGGGTTGTTGCTGTTCCGCTGCTTCTTGGTCCCGCTTGACCTGAGCTCGAGTGCCTATGATAGACCTATGGTGTTGGACCAGCCTAGGTTCTGATATTACTACTGGAGGGATGACCTTCCTCACAGTGGGAGGTGAACTGAACTTAGGACTAGACGGTTCTACACCTCTATCTGAGTCGCAGATAGTTACATCTAATAAACTGTCTGACTGGTTCTGCTTAGTATCAGACATGTTTGTGTGCACAGTTGAATGCCTACTGCTATATTACAGTCTAAGCAAGTCTAGTAATTCAGTATTAACTGCTAGCCTAGTAATTAATTACCGATACTGCTACTCCGTGTAGCGTGATATATATATAATATAATATATTAGAATACCGGTATGCTTATAGTATATATAAATTTTATTACAGACTAGGTTTTTCTCAGAATACCGGTATATAAATTTAGCACAAATATATATAAATATATAATAGGCCTATCGTGAATACCGGTATACAGCTTACACTTATAATGTATATATATAAGTATAATTACAGACTAGAATTAATTACAGAATACCGGTATAATTTCAACCTAAATTTATAGAAATAAAGATAATAAGCCTATTGTAAATACCGGTATATCAATTATTTTAGAATAATTGAATTTCTGAATTTTAAGGGTTACTTGGTTACTTTAACTTACTTTATTACCGTTATTTAAGCAGTAGTCCAACTGATATTGAGACCTAATTGTTGTATGGCAGGCCTACTATTTATAAATCGTTTGAGTTGATTTATAATATATATATATACCCGTTTAAATGGGTTTTTGTCAATGTTTGAAATAAATATTATTATTTCTGGGGGGGAGTCACTACACAGAAGCTGTGCGCTCTCAGTGGAGTGCTACTTGTTAGACACTAAAACAAATAATTATAATTTACCTAAGTTACTTAATACTACAAATTACATACAAATCGAGGTGAGATTACAATCTCTAAATAAACACAAAAATTTAATTACAAAATAATACACAAATACGAATTTTTAGGGTAATTTTACAAGAAGTCTACTAACCAGCCTAACAAAGGGTTAGAATATCTGGTTATTACAACGGACAGGTTACTACGGTATTTGACAATAATAAGTAGTAGTAAATATATTGCGCTGTCCAGATAGGAAAATGCCACCGTCTGACGACCTATAGCCGTATCGCTATAGGTACTACGTTATGTATCACGGAGTGTTCCTACCCAGAAGTTAATTACCGCGGTCTACCAGAACCGACGTGCCTATTAACCACTTTACAACACAAATATACTGCCTACACGCTAATTACCTTCGGAAAGCACTGTACACTAAACCCTAAATTAGGTACAAATACTTGTACAACAAATAATCAGTCGTTAAAAATACTTGAACAGCTAAAAGAACCACGGTATCTGCCGGAGTGACCAAAGCATACAATCTCCAGCCTTTACCTACGCCGAGCAGCCCTGATGTAGTACTGGGGTTAGTTTAACTATAACGGTATGTATAACAAGCACAATTACTGTAGGAATAAACTTGGGGAATGAATGTTGCGAATAATAGCATAAACTCTGAATAATAAATATTACGCTACGCGTACAAACTACTCAAACAAAATGCAGACCAAATACTGACCGACTACTATCAAGCCTAAACAAACTACGGTATATGCAGACTCCGAAATGATTAGTTAGTATGCGTTCTAACCCAGTAGTACGACTTATTCTTTCACAGGGGGTTTACCTCACAGCACTTGAAGCCCCTACTTTCCCAACTAGCACTTTATCGGACAGATGCTCTACACACACTGCAACCCGTTCAGACTTAACAACAGTTAGACAACAGTCAAGCCTACAAATTATCTGTACAATCTGAGCAGGCTTACACGCCTTCTGCTCAATATCAGCCTACTAGTAAATAAAAACTGACAGAAATAAGTAAAAGTCTCAATAAAAAACCAGGGCTGCAGTCCCTGATTAATTATTAAGGCCTACCGGTATACAATACCACAATCGAATAATACTGCTGTACCTGTACTGCTGTAGGTACCGGTCCGGGTGATCAGGCAGTTAGGCCTACAGATTACCGGTTGACCGGTACTTTCGACTAGATTGCTTACACCGCAATCTAGAAGCAATATCTGTTATTGTTTGCGCTTTTAAGACCTTTGGCAGTTTAACCTACCAAATTGGGATGTCTTTTGGATGATAGATAGTCTTTAGCCTATGACGAGTATTTGATACACTACATTAGCCGAAGCCAGTCTGTGCGCAATCATTCACCCGCTGGATATACCCGGGAGACTGAATTCGGAAGCTTAACTTGATTGATGGTGTAAGCCTACTGTATTATTCGACTGATCGTAATATATAATCTCTGACAAATATTATTCACTTTCGGGAAATATTAACAGTTCCTTTAGGGCGTGGCGCTCTAAATATGTAAACAGAGTTATGACTTAAACTAGACACAACGAAATGGCTATAGATTTGTGTATATGGCGCATTCTTTAGGAGATGCTTTGTTATCAGTTACAATCATACACAATGCTGCACGATACTGCACACTAATCTGCCGACCTTCACTAAATTTAGTCACGTATAAAGAGAGCAACAGACAATTTATGTCGAGCCTATGAAATAGCATTAGATTCACTTCAAACCACTTAACATAGGTCGCAATCGTTTATATGTAACCGGTCTCTCTAACCTTTAGTATATCAAGAAGATTGGGGTGTCTGAATGTTGATCAGTATTCCGATATAATATTCCATCAACAAATATAATGAATAACCGACAGTAAAAGCAGTAATGTTAAGTAAGATATGTATGATATAAACCAAGTACCAAGTTTTGGTATGTTGGTATGGTATGGTATGTACCGATAACAGATATACACTCTATAATTAAGCCTACTAATGTTAAGCTAAAGACTGAAAACACGGAGGTGCCAAAAGCCGGTGTTCTTAGGCTCTGGGCAAAAACATAACACTGAATTCATGAGTTTCTGTATACAACCTCCAACACAGAGTCAAAAAGCGCTCTGATTGGTCAACCGAACAAGAGAGAACAAAGAAACAAAGAAATGTTCGACGTGGCAATATCAGCTGTTTGCCGTCGTCATGGTAGCGACACTGTTTTCAAGAGTATCCAGCTATTGCGTCACGAAATTACGGATTATGTCCTTTAAAGTACATATACAGAAGAAATGACTTTTATGTCCTCTAAAACACCAGTACAGCAAGGACACGGCCTTTTTATGCCTGGTAAACCAACTACAGAGTACTTTACGGGAAAATAACCGACTAATTACGCAAAAGCTTTTACAAGTACCCTTAGGCAAGACCTTTGGCAGTTTAACCTACCAAATTGGGATGTCTTTTGGATGATAGATAGTCTTTAGCCTATGACGAGTATTTGATACACTACATTAGCCGAAGCCAGTCTGTGCGCAATCATTCACCCGCTGGATATACCCGGGAGACTGAATTCGGAAGCTTAACTTGATTGATGGTGTAAGCCTACTGTATTATTCGACTGATCGTAATATATAATCTCTGACAAATATTATTCACTTTCGGGAAATATTAACAGTTCCTTTAGGGCGTGGCGCTCTAAATATGTAAACAGAGTTATGACTTAAACTAGACACAACGTAATGGCTATAGATTTGTGTATATGGCGCATTCTTTAGGATATGCTTTGTTATCAGTTACAATCATACACAATGCTGCACGATACTGCACACTAATCTGCCGACCTTCACTAAATTTAGTCACGTATAAAGAGAGCAACAGACAATTTATGTCGAGCCTATGAAATAGCATTAGATTCACTTCAAACCACTTAACATAGGTCGCAATCGTTTATATGTAACCAGTCTCTCTAACCTTTAGTATATCAAGAAGATTGGGGTGTCTGAATGTTGATCAGTATTCCGATATAATATTCCATCAACAAATATAATGAATAACCGACAGTAAAAGCAGTAATGTTAAGTAAGATATGTATGATATAAACCAAGTACCAAGTTTTGGTATGTTGGTATGGTATGGTATGTACCGATAACAGATATACACTCTATAATTAAGCCTACTAATGTTAAGCTAAAGACTGAAAACACGGAGGTGCCAAAAGCCGGTGTTCTTAGGCTCTGGGCAAAAACATAACACTGAATTCATGAGTTTCTGTATACAACCTCCAACACAGAGTCAAAAAGCGCTCTGATTGGTCAACCGAACAAGAGAGAACAAAGAAACAAAGAAATGTTCGACGTGGCAATATCAGCTGTTAGCCGTCGTCATGGTAGCGACACTGTTTTCAAGAGTATCCAGCTATTGCGTCACGAAATTACGTATTATGTCCTTTAAAGTACATATACAGAAGAAATGACTTTTATGTCCTCTAAAACACCAGTACAGCAAGGACACGGCCTTTTTATGCCTGGTAAACCAACTACAGAGTACTTTACGGGAAAATAACCGACTAATTACGCAAAAGCTTTTACAAGTACCCTTAGAAATCTATTTTCATGGTCCATGCAAAATTTCATCAAAATCGTTAGAGCCGTTTTTGCTCTAGGTCAGTAGCCAGTAGTCAGTAGCCAGTAGCTTTTTTTTCTTACAGTAATCAAGTCTTACGACTTGCTAATAATGACAGTAGTTGATTAAATTCCTCACCTGAGGAAGGCCACCGCAAGGGCAGTTGAAATATTGTGATAATTAAATAATTATTGCAATTCATTGTCCCGCTATCTACTTATCTGATATCAACATGAATGCAAACTCTATCAGAATAATAATTTATTCCTCACGCTTTTATCGTTTATAATGGTCGTATATACAATAAAGTTAGGTTTGTTGTTTTGGTTAGAAAACAACGCCCCTGTAACCTGATCCTATCCCTTAATGTCACATTTCTAGGACATTAACTATTTAACAAACTAAACACATGTTTGGTGTTTGTGGTGTTTGTGTGTGTTTGCCCTATTAACTCTTTGAATTAGTGTATGGATGATAAAAACTACAACACTAAAATTTAGATAGATATCTTATAATCCTGTGTAACTTACCTAACTCAATTATACCATACAGTATGTAGACTACTACTAGGATCGGCATGCTGCATTGCAGCTGCATTTTTAAGAATGCTGTGCCGGCTGGTCGACAAAATTGCGCCACCACAACTCCCTATCACCCATGACATTTGCTAGATCATCCGCATCTTCAAGGCCAGTGTCCTTTAAGATGCGTCTCAAGAAAGTCATGGGCTGTCTACCTTGCTTATTCACTCCATGAGGCTGCCAAAGTACAAGATTATGCATTGGCTGGTCCTCACGGCGAAAGCAATGTCCTGCAAAGCGGAGGCGATTTTGTTCTAGTGTCAAGCTTGGGGGGACCAATGAGACACCTCCAATGTTATATAGTGTCTGGTTGGAGATGTGTGCAATGTACTTGACACAATGAACCCGGCGTAGCATTCTTGTGAATGTGCCATCCAGAGATTTGGTGTCCTCAGCAGTTAGAGCCCAGCATTGAATCCCATAGAGGAGTACTGGAACTACTGCTGCTCTAAATAATCGGACCTTAAGGTTCTGATTAATTCTCGGTTACTTCCAAATCCTGGAAAGCCTATTCAAGGCTGCCCATGCCTTTCCCTTACGTATTCAAAGGTCCTCCCTCACCTGACTTCCGGTTCCATGATCCCAGGTAACAGAAGTCGTCCACATGCTCAAGAATACCATCCTTTGAGCTTATGCTCATCCGATCAGAGACTTGCTGAGAACTTTCAAAGTTAACTGTCAAAATTTTGGTCTTTCTGGAGTTAATAAAAATACCAACACTAGAAGCAGCATGTTCTAATGAGCTGAGGAGCCGTTGGGCTCCCTCTAGTGATTCTGAGAGTACTCCTAAGTCATCAGCAAAGTCTAGATAGATCAGTTAGGTACCGGTACTTGGCAGGATTTCCTCGAATTCTGGCGCCAGTAGGTGGAGTTATCAACACCCCATCATCATTATGATGATCTAAGGACGTGCGTAGAACATAGTCAACCACAATTATGAACAAGAATGGTGCAAGTGTGTCTCCCTGGAAGACGCCCCATAACACTTCAAATGGTTCTGTGTCACCGTCAACAGTAGACACAAATGTTGTTAACCATCGTATACTGATCTGATTGCTGCAATAATTTCATCAGGAATCCCATATAATGAAAGTATGCTGAACTTACGTGAGCGAGAGACTGAATCAAAGGCCTTGAAGAAGTCAGCAAAGATAACAGCCAGATGCCTGTCTTTCTCTTTTGATAACTCTTCAATTATCCTTCTAAGTGCCAAAATGGGCCCCATGGTCCCACGATCTTTACGGAACCCATTCTGATTTCCACGGAGCAGTCTCTCAATGGTCTCGGCTAGGGGTCAGTACTCGTGTTAGTAACGCGAGGGCTCATCGTCATCGTCATTTTGTTAATTTAATAACACGCATTTGTTGCTGGGGATACTAGATTGGAAACAAGTAAATTATATACCTATATTTTGTTCTCGTGCTACTACTGTAATACATAATGTCTTAATTGAGGATATTATATTGGGGGAGTAAAAAAGTTGGATAGTGAAGGAGTGATAAACCTTCGAAGTAAGAATCTAGGTAACATCCAGAAAAGAGGGGGGGGGGGGGGGGGGGATTGGCTTACACCATCTCATGAAAAAGTCCCTTAATTCAGGAACATGCCCCCACCCCCCCTCCGATATTTTACCAAATAGTAATAAAATTCAATTATATTTGAAACAGAACCAATTTACTCTCCCATTCAAATTATAATTTAATAAGTATTACTTATAGGCAGCAGAGCATATGGTAGTCCTGGCCATCATAAATACATCAATGGACTGGTTTTAAGTTCTTGAATATATATATTTTTAAGTTCTTGTATATACTTATACGATTATGTAATATTTAGAACTTGTTCAAAGATATCAATTATATCAGAAATAATGCTGCAACAAAATCATAATTAATTTCAATATTATACTTTAATATATTCTTGGTAAATCTGCCCAAACCTGCACTGTTGCGAACATGACATGTGTTCATATGTTTATAAAGATAATATATATATAATATATATACCAATCTGTCATTATCCACTCATACAATTCAATGTTACTCTAAATTTAATTATCCTAGCCAGTCGTCCACAGGGACATCTACGTGTTGACGTGGTGTTTGCCAGAAAAGTAGATCCAAACAGGGTGACATGGTCGCTCTGGCAATGGAATATAACATCGACATCATCTGCATCCAAGAACATCGGATTTGTCATGAAGACACTGCCATGAAGTACAATGACATTGGAAATGGATGGACGTTAGTAACAAGCTCAGCAGTAAGAAACTCGGCCAATGCATCAATTGGTGGAGTAGGAATTCTGCTAAGCCCATTTGCACTTAAGACCCTAAACAACTACAAATCTCTAAACAACAAATCTATAAATTCCAGGGTTATGATCGCAACATTTGATGGGAATCCCAAGGCAACAGTTATATGTTGCTACAGTCCAACCAATGCCTCAGAGCCAGAACAAGCAGTCAAGTTTTATGAAGAACTGACTGGACTTATAAAGGACATTCCGAAACACAATGTTAAATTCATTGATTGCCCAAATTGGCCCAGAAGACATCAAGGGTTACACCTATAACACCAGTTCTAACAGAAATGGGTACTTACTTTTAGACCTAATGGAAGAATGTGAATTGATACCAACAAACAACACATTCGAAAAGAGTAAGGGGAAGCTATGGACCTTTCAATACCCTAATGGAACCAAAGCACAACTGGATTACATCCTCATAAACAAAAAGTGGAGAAACAGCATGATCAACTGCGAGGCATACAGCTCGTTCAACCTAATTGGTTCGGACCACAGAATTGTGACTGCAGAGATCAGACTCAGTTTGAGAGCCAGCAAACCCAGGACAAGCAAGCAAATCAAATATGACTGGGAAAAACTCAGAACTGACAATGCTATAAAGGATGCTTATACAGTAGAAGTTCAAAACCGCTTTGAAGCACTTCAGTCAATGGATGAAGACCAATCCACCAATTCAATATACCAGAATATAATAACAGCCCACAAGGAATAAGCTAAGAGGCATATCCCCCAGAAACCCAAACGAAAACAATATGTGCCATGGCAAAACTCTGAGGTTACTTGTAAGAGAGAAGATCTTAAGATAGCCTACAAAGTTAAAACCAAACAACCAACAACCGAAAACATTAACAAGGTTGAGAAAGCTAAGGACGATCTTAAATTGGCCTACAACATCAGCCAGGAAAAGTACATACAGGATAAAACTGAAGCAATTACAACTGCTCACATACAGCAACAATCAAGACTTACCTGGCAAACTGTAAATGAGGTATCTGGTCGGAAAAGTTGTGCAAAGGGGCGCCTCAAAACCGATAGTCCTGAAAAAAGTGTTGGGAAGTGGAAAAATCACTTCAGCAACTTGCTTGGGCAGCCACCAAACATCGAGGTCAGCCCCACAAGGAAAATATATGACAAGACACTACCTATAGAAACAGGGGACTTCACACCTGCCGAACTCCAAAGAAGCATTAAAAGCATGTCCAATAATAAAGCGAGTGGATTAGATGAAATCCCAGCGGAGGTATGGAAAACCGGAGTGCTAAACAGACCATTATTGAATGTTTGCAACCGGATGTTAAAAGGGGAAAAGCCACCACCAATTTGGACTAAAGGTCAACTAAAGCCTCTCCCCAAGAAAGGAGACCTCGGCATACCAACAAACTATCGTGGGATCTGTCTGCTTGTGGTAGCTGCCAAAATATACAATAAAATGATTCTATATAGGATTAGGCCTCACATAGAGAAACTACTGCGTAAGAGCCAAAACGGATTTCGACCAAGTAGATCAACAATAGCTCAGATACTTGCACTACGGAGACTGATTGAAGGAATTAAGTCAAAGAATCTCCCCGCTGTCATGACTTTTGTGGACTTCAAGAAGGCATTCGACTCCATCCATAGAGGTAAAATGCTTGAAATCCTAAGAGCTTATGGAATACCAGAAGTAATTGTTGCTGGCATTGGATTGTTATATTGTGACACAGAAGCGCAGGTACTCTCACCAGATGGTGAAACTGAGTTTTTCTCAATCCTGGCTGGCGTACTGCAAGGTGACACATTAGCACCATTACTATTTGTAATTGTGCTGGATTACGCAATGAGGACGGCCACAAAGGGTGAAGACCTGGGATTCACACTTCAAGAACGCAGAAGTAGTAGATATCCGGCAACTACAGTCACAGACACCGACTTTGCGGATGACATCGCCCTGCTCTCTAATACCCTAGCAGATGCACAGCTTCTACTAAATAAAGTGGAGAGGGCTGCTAAGGAGGTTGGATTGCATATAAATGCTACAAAGACCGAATTCATGACCTTTAATGTCGATGGAAACTTGACAACCATTGATAACAATCAACTAAGGAAGGTCGATGACTTCCAGTACCTTGGATCATGGATAGAGAGTAGCAAAAAGGACATATAAGTTAGGAAAGCAAAGGCTTGGGTAGCTCTATCAAAAATGGATACCATCTGGAAATCAGATCTCTCCAGGCACCTGTAGACTAAGTTCTTTCGAGCCACAGTGGAAAGTGTATTTTTATATGGGGGTGAGACCTGGACACTGACTAAATCACTTGAACAACGAATTGATGGTTGCTACACAAGATTACTAAGGGCAGCCCTAAACATCAGCTGGAGACAACACATGACAAACGCCGAGCTTTATGGTACAATACCACCTGTATCAACCACCCTCCGTGAACGCAGATTAAGATTCAGTGGGCACTGCTGGTGAAGTAAAGACGAGGTCATACCAGATCTACTTTTCTGGCAACCAACTCATGGAAAGCGTAGTCGTGGACGACCGGCCATAACATATATAGATCAACTTGAAAGGGATACTGAACTTAGGAGAAACGAAATTGCGACAACTATGGAGAATCGGGAAGCCTGGAAGGATCTCATTTCCACTGTCTGAGTTCGTTCGACCTAGTAGTAGTAGTAGTAGCCAGTCGTCCACAGGGACATCTACGTGTTGACGTGGTGGTTGCCAGAAAAGTAGATCCGTCTTCACTTCTCTAGAATTGCCCATTTATAGGAATGTTGTAAAGTTAATCAAATATCACCAATATTGTACTCATTTATCATATCCATCAGCATTGCATTTCCGAACTAATTAATATTAACAAAATTTATTATCATTTTGAAATACTATTTTCCGAATATTATTCATATTATGTATATTCGGTGGTTGATCTAATGGGCCTCATAATAATAATAATAATAATAATAATAATAATTTATAGAGCGCCTTTCTGGGCGCTCTTTTCTATTTCAAGGCGCTATAAAAAATATCTCAATATAAAATTTACTGAATTAAAAACAAAGACAACGCTAAAAAAGGAAAGAGTTAAAAAGAGATGTTCTCTGTGAGTTAGATGACATATTCCTGTTTAAAAAGATGTGTTTTGAGTCCCGTCTTGAAGGCATTTAATGTTTGCGAACGCCGAAAGTTGAGGGGTAGAGTGTTCCATACTGTAGGAGCAGCGATGGAGAATGCCCGTTTCCCATAGTTTTCCAGGTGATACAATTAGTCGAGATTTTAGAACAACATTGAAGGGTTGCATTAAACCCGAAAATTTTCAGAAAATAATTCTTACAATAATTGAACGCCTATATCTCAACTGTTTCTCAACGAAATTCAGATATTGTTATATATTTGGAATCCATGTAACGCCAGCTTTTTATTGATATGAAAAAATTACGACTGAATGGCCACGATACTGAGGGTGCCATTTCGTAAAAGGCATTTTTTAAAACGCTTATAAAAAAAATTTAATGGAAGATGGAAGAAACTTTTATAGTGAGGGAAAGTAAGACTTTCTGTTACCAAATTAGTGGAAGAAACTTTTATAGTGAGGGAAAGTAGGACTTTCTGTTGCCAAATTAGTGGAAGAAACTTTTATAGCGAGGGAAAGTAGGACTTTCTGTTACCAAATTAGTGGAAGAAACTTTTATAGTGAGGGAAAGTGGGACTTTCTGTTACCAAATTAGTGGAAGAAACTTTTATAGCGAGGGAAAGTAGGACTTTCTGTTACCAAATTAGTGGAAGAAACTTTTATAGCGAGGGAAAGTAGGACTTTCTGTTACCAAATTAGTGGAAGAAACTTTTATAGTGAGGGAAAGTAGGACTTTCTGTTACCAAATTAGTGGAAGAAACTTTTATAGTGAGGGAAAGTGGGACTTTTTGTTGCCAAATTAATGGAAGAAACTTTTATAGTGAGGGAAAGTAGGACTTTCTGTTACCAAATTAGTGGAAGAAACTTTTATAGTGAGGGAAAGTGGGACTTTTTGTTGCCAAATTAATGGAAGAAACTTTTATAGTGAGGGAAAGTAAGACTTTCTGTTACCAAATTAGTGGAAGAAACTTTTATAGTGAGGGAAAGTGGGACTTTTTGTTGCCAAATTAATGGAAGAAACTTTTATAGTGAGGGAAAGTAAGACTTTCTGTTACCAAATTAGTGGAAGAAACTTTTATAGTGAGGGAAAGTGGGACTTTTTGTTGCCAAATTAATGGAAGAAACTTTTATAGTGAGGGAAAGTAGGACTTTCTGTTACCAAATTAGTGGAAGAAACTTTTATAGTGAGGGAAAGTAGGACTTTCTGTTGCCAAATTAGTGGAAGAAACTTTTATAGCGAGGGAAAGTAGGACTTTCTGTTACCAAATTAGTGGAAGAAACTTTTATAGTGAGGGAAAGTAGGACTTTCTGTCACCAAATTAGTGGTAGAAACTTTTATAGTAAGGGAAAGTAGGACTTTCCGTTACCAAATTAGTGGAAGAAACTATTATAGTGAGGGAAAGTAAGACTTTATGTTACCAAATTAGTGGAAGAAACTTTTATAGTGAGGGAAAGTAGGACTTTCTGTTACAAAATTAGTGGAAGAAACTTTTATAGCGAGGGAAAGTAGGACTTTCTGTTACCAAATTAGTGGAAGAAACTTTTATAGTGAGGGAAAGTAGGACTTTCTGTTGCCAAATTAGTGGAAGAAACTTTTATAGTGAGGGAAAGTAAGACTTTCTGTTACTAAATTAGTGGAAGAAACTTTTATAGCGAGGGAAAGTAGGACTTTCTGTTACTAAATTAGTGGAAGAAACTTTTATAGTGAGGGAAAGTAGGACTTTCTGTTACCAAATTAGTGGAAGAAACTTTTATAGCGAGGGAAAGTAGGACTTTCTGTTACCAAATTAGTGGAAGAAACTTTTATAGTGAGGGAAAGTAGGACTTTCTGTTGCCAAATTAGTGGAAGAAACTTTTATAGTGAGGGAAAGTAGGACTTTCTGTTACTAAATTAGTGGAAGAAACTTTTATAGCGAGGGAAAGTAGGACTTTCTGTTACCAAATTAGTGGAAGAAACTTTTATAGTGAGGGAAAGTAGGACTTTCTGTTGCCAAATTAGTGGAAGAAACTTTTATAGTGAGGGAAAGTAGGACTTTCTGTTGCCAAATTAGTGGAAGAAACTTTTATAGTGAGGGAAAGTAGGACTTTCTGTTACTAAATTAGTGGAAGAAACTTTTATAGCGAGGGAAAGTAGGACTTTCTGTTACTAAATTAGTGGAAGAAACTTTTATAGTGAGGGAAAGTAGGACTTTTTGTTACCAAATTAGTGGAAGAAACTTTTATAGTGAGGGAAAGTAGGACTTTCTGTTACTAAATTAGTGGAAGAAACTTTTATAGCGAGGGAAAGTAGGACTTTCTGTTACCAAATTAATGGAAGAAACTTTTATAGTGAGGGAAAGTAGGACTTTTTGTTACCAAATTAGTGGAAGAAACTTTTATAGTGAGGGAAAGTAGGACTTTCTGTTACTAAATTAGTGGAAGAAACTTTTATAGTGAGGGAAAGTAGGACTTTCTGTTACAAAATTAGTGGAAGAAACTTTTATAGTGAGGGAAAGTAGGACTTTCTGTCACCAAATTAGTGGAAGAAACTTTTATAGTAAGGGAAAGTAGAACTTTCTGTTACCAAATTAGTGGAAGAAACTTTTATAGCGAGGGAAAGTAGGACTTTCTGTTACCAAATTAGTGGAAGAAACTTTTATAGTGAGGGAAAGTAGGACTTTCTGTTACCAAATTATTGGAAGAAACTTTTATAGTGAGGGAAAGTAGGACTTTCTGTTACCAAATTAGTGGAAGAAACTTTTATAGCGAGGGAAAGTAGGACTTTCTGTTACCAAATTAGTGGAAGAAACTTTTATAGCGAGGGAAAGTAGGACTTTCTGTTACCAAATTAGTGGAAGAAACTTTTATAGTGAGGGGAAAGTAGGACTTTCTGTTACCAAATTAGTGGAAGAAACTTTTATAGTGAGGGAAAGTGGGACTTTCTGTTACCAAATTAGTGGAAGAAACTTTTATAGCGAGGGAAAGTAGGACTTTCTGTTACCAAATTAGTGGAAGAAACTTTTATAGTGAGGGAAAGTAGGACTTTCTGTTACCAAATTAGTGGAAGAAACTTTTATAGTGAGGGAAAGTAGGACTTTCTGTTACCAAATTATTGGAAGAAACTTTTATAGTGAGGGAAAGTAGGACTTTCTGTTACCAAATTAGTGGAAGAAACTTTTATAGCGAGGGAAAGTAGGACTTTCTGTTACCAAATTAGTGGAAGAAACTTTTATAGCGAGGGAAAGTAGGACTTTCTGTTACCAAATTAGTGGAAGAAACTTTTATAGTGAGGGAAATTAGGACTTTCTGTTACCAAATTAGTGGAAGAAACTTTTATAGTGAGGGAAAGTGGGACTTTCTGTTACCAAATTAGTGGAAGAAACTTTTATAGTGAGGGAAAGTAGGACTTTCTGTTACCAAATTAGTGGAAGAAACTTTTATAGTGAGGGAAAGTAGGACTTTCTGTTACCAAATTAGTGGAAGAAACTTTTATAGCGAGGGAAAGTAGGACTTTCTGTTACCAAATTAGTGGAAGAAACTTTTATAGCGAGGGAAAGTAGGACTTTCTGTTACCAAATTAGTGGAAGAAACTTTTATAGTGAGGGAAAGTAGGACTTTCTGTTACCAAATTAGTGGAAGAAACTTTTATAGTGAGGGAAAGTAGGACTTTCTGTTACCAAATTAGTGGAAGAAACTTTTATAGTGAGGGAAAGTAGGACTTTCTGTTACCAAATTAGTGGAAAAAACTTTTATAGTGAGGGAAAGTAAGACTTTCTGTTGCCAAATTAGTGGAAGAAACTTTTATAGCGAGGGAAAGAAGGACTTTCTGTTACCAAATTAGTGGAAGAAACTTTTATAGTGAGGGAAAGTAGGACTTTCTGTTACCAAATTAGTGGAAGAAACTTTTATAGCGAGGGAAAGTAGGACTTTCTGTTACCAAATTAGTGGAAGAAACTTTTATAGCGAGGGAAAGTAGGACTTTCTGTTACCAAATTAGTGGAAGAAACTTTTATAGTGAGGGAAAGTAGGACTTTCTGTTACCAAATTAGTGGAAGAAACTTTTATAGTGAGGGAAAGTAGGACTTTCTGTTACTAAATTAGTGGAAGAAACTTTTATAGTGAGGGAAAGTAGGACTTTCTGTTACAAAATTAGTGGAAGAAACTTTTATAGTGAGGGAAAGTAGGACTTTCTGTTACCAAATTAGTGGAAGAAACTTTTATAGTGAGGGAAAGTAAGTAGGACTTTCTGTTACCAAATTAGTGGAAGAAACTTTTATAGTGAGGGAAAGTGGGACTTTCTGTTGCCAAATTAATGGAAGAAACTTTTATAGTGAGGGAAAGTAGGACTTTCTGTTACCAAATTAGTGGAAGAAACTTTTATAGTGAGGGAAAGTGGGACTTTCTGTTGCCAAATTAATGGAAGAAACTTTTATAGTGAGGGAAAGTAGGACTTTCTGTTACCAAATTAGTGGAAGAAACTTTTATAGCGAGGGAAAGTGGGACTTTCTGTTACCAAATTAATGGAAGAAACTTTTATAGTGAGGGAAAGTAGGACTTTCTGTTACCAAATTAGTGGAAGAAACTTTTATAGTGAGGGAAAGTGGGACTTTCTGTTACCAAATTAGTGGAAGAAACTTTTATAGTGAGGGAAAGTAGGACTTTCTGTTACCAAATTAGTGGAAGAAACTTTTATAGTGAGGGAAAGTAGGACTTTCTGTTGCCAAATTAATGGAAGAAACTTTTATAGTGAGGGAAAGTAGGACTTTCTGTTACCAAATTAGTGGAAGAAACTTTTATAGTGAGGGAAAGTGGGACTTTCTGTTACCAAATTAGTGGAAGAAACTTTTATAGTGAGGGAAAGTAGGACTTTCTGTTACCAAATTAGTGGAAGAAACTTTTATAGTGAGGGAAAGTAGGACTTTCTGTTGCCAAATTAATGGAAGAAACTTTTATAGTGAGGGAAAGTAGGACTTTCTGTTACCAAATTAATGGAAGAAACTTTTATAGTGAGGGAAAGTAGGACTTTCTGTTACCAAATTAGTGGAAGAAACTTTTATAGTGAGGGAAAGTAGGACTTTCTGTTGCCAAATTAATGGAAGAAACTTTTATAGTGAGGGAAAGTAGGACTTTCTGTTACCAAATTAGTGGAAGAAACTTTTATAGCGAGGGAAAGTAGGACTTTCTGTTGCCAAATTAATGGAAGAAACTTTTATAGCGAGGGAAAGTAGGACTTTCTGTTACCAAATTAGTGGAAGAAACTATTATAGTGAGGGAAAGTGGGACTTTCTGTTACCAAATTAATGGAAGAAACTTTTATAGTGAGGGAAAGTAGGACTTTCTGTTACCAAATTAGTGGAAGAAACTTTTATAGTGAGGGAAAGTAGGACTTTCTGTTACCAAATTAATGGAAGAAACTTTTATAGTGAGGGAAAGTAGGACTTTCTGTTACCAAATTAGTGGAAGAAACTTTTATAGCGAGGGAAAGTAGGACTTTCTGTTACCAAATTAATGGAAGAAACTTTTATAGTGAGGGAAAGTAGGACTTTCTGTTACCAAATTAGTGGAAGAAACTTTTATAGCGAGGGAAAGTAGGACTTTCTGTTACTAAATTAGTGGAAGAAACTTTTATAGTGAGGGAAAGTGGGACTTTTTGTTGCCAAATTAATGGAAGAAACTTTTATAGCGAGGGAAAGTAGGACTTTCTGTTACCAAATTAATGGAAGAAACTTTTATAGTGAGGGAAAGTAGGACTTTCTGTTGCCAAATTAGTGGAAGAAACTTTTATAGTGAGGGAAAGTAGGACTTTCTGTTGCCAAATTAGTGGAAGAAACTTTTATAGCGAGGGAAAGTAGGACTTTCTGTTACTAAATTAGTGGAAGAAACTTTTATAGTGAGGGAAAGTAGGACTTTCTGTTGCCAAATTAGTGGAAGAAACTTTTATAGCGAGGGAAAGTAGGACTTTCTGTTGCCAAATTAGTGGAAGAAACTTTTATAGTGAGGGAAAGTAGGACTTTCTGTTGCCAAATTAGTGGAAGAAACTTTTATAGCGAGGGAAAGTAGGACTTTCTGTTACTAAATTAGTGGAAGAAACTTTTATAGTGAGGGAAAGTAGGACTTTCTGTTGCCAAATTAGTGGAAGAAACTTTTATAGCGAGGGAAAGTAGGACTTTCTGTTACTAAATTAGTGGAAGAAACTTTTATAGTGAGGGAAAGTAGGACTTTCTGTTGCCAAATTAGTGGAAGAAACTTTTATAGTGAGGGAAAGTAGGACTTTCTGTTGCCAAATTAGTGGAAGAAACTTTTATAGCGAGGGAAAGTAGGACTTTCTGTTACTAAATTAGTGGAAGAAACTTTTATAGTGAGGGAAAGTAGGACTTTCTGTTGCCAAATTAGTGGAAGAAACTTTTATAGCGAGGGAAAGTAGGACTTTCTGTTACTAAATTAGTGGAAGAAACTTTTATAGCGAGGGAAAGTAGGACTTTCTGTTACAAAATTAGTGGAAGAAACTTTTATAGTGAGGGAAAGTAGGACTTTCTGTTGCCAAATTAGTGGAAGAAACTTTTATAGCGAGGGAAAGTAGGACTTTCTGTTACTAAATTAGTGGAAGAAACTTTTATAGTGAGGAAAAGTAGGACTTTCTGTTACTAAATTAGTGGAAGAAACTTTTATAGTGAGGGAAAGTAGGACTTTCTGTTGCCAAATTAGTGGAAGAAACTTTTATAGCGAGGTAAAGTAGGGCTTTCTGTTACTAAATTAGTGGAAGAAACTTTTATAGTGAGGGAAAGTAGGACTTTCTGTTACCAAATTAGTGGAAGAAACTTTTATAGTGAGGGAAAGTAGGACTTTCTGTTACCAAATTAGTGGAAGAAACTTTTATAGTGAGGGAAAGTAGGACTTTCTGTTGCCAAATTAATGGAAGAAACTTTTATAGTGAGGGAAAGTAGGACTTTCTGTTACCAAATTAGTGGAAGAAACTTTTATAGCGAGGGAAAGTGGGACTTTCTGTTACCAAATTAATGGAAGAAACTTTTATAGTGAGGGAAAGTAGGACTTTCTGTTACCAAATTAGTGGAAGAAACTTTTATAGTGAGGGAAAGTAGGACTTTCTGTTGCCAAATTAATGGAAGAAACTTTTATAGTGAGGGAAAGTAGGACTTTCTGTTACCAAATTAGTGGAAGAAACTTTTATAGTGAGGGAAAGTGGGACTTTCTGTTACCAAATTAGTGGAAGAAACTTTTATAGTGAGGGAAAGTAGGACTTTCTGTTGCCAAATTAATGGAAGAAACTTTTATAGTGAGGGAAAGTAGGACTTTCTGTTACCAAATTAGTGGAAGAAACTTTTATAGCGAGGGAAAGTGGGACTTTCTGTTACCAAATTAATGGAAGAAACTTTTATAGTGAGGGAAAGTAGGACTTTCTGTTACCAAATTAGTGGAAGAAACTTTTATAGTGAGGGAAAGTAGGACTTTCTGTTGCCAAATTAATGGAAGAAACTTTTATAGTGAGGGAAAGTAGGACTTTCTGTTACCAAATTAGTGGAAGAAACTTTTATAGTGAGGGAAAGTGGGACTTTCTGTTACCAAATTAGTGGAAGAAACTTTTATAGTGAGGGAAAGTAGGACTTTCTGTTGCCAAATTAATGGAAGAAACTTTTATAGTGAGGGAAAGTAGGACTTTCTGTTACCAAATTAGTGGAAGAAACTTTTATAGCGAGGGAAAGTGGGACTTTCTGTTACCAAATTAATGGAAGAAACTTTTATAGTGAGGGAAAGTAGGACTTTCTGTTACCAAATTAGTGGAAGAAACTTTTATAGTGAGGGAAAGTGGGACTTTCTGTTACCAAATTAGTGGAAGAAACTTTTATAGTGAGGGAAAGTAGGACTTTCTGTTACCAAATTAGTGGAAGAAACTTTTATAGTGAGGGAAAGTAGGACTTTCTGTTGCCAAATTAATGGAAGAAACTTTTATAGTGAGGGAAAGTAGGACTTTCTGTTACCAAATTAGTGGAAGAAACTTTTATAGTGAGGGAAAGTGGGACTTTCTGTTACCAAATTAGTGGAAGAAACTTTTATAGTGAGGGAAAGTAGGACTTTCTGTTACCAAATTAGTGGAAGAAACTTTTATAGTGAGGGAAAGTAGGACTTTCTGTTGCCAAATTAATGGAAGAAACTTTTATAGTGAGGGAAAGTAGGACTTTCTGTTACCAAATTAATGGAAGAAACTTTTATAGTGAGGGAAAGTAGGACTTTCTGTTACCAAATTAGTGGAAGAAACTTTTATAGTGAGGGAAAGTAGGACTTTCTGTTGCCAAATTAATGGAAGAAACTTTTATAGTGAGGGAAAGTAGGACTTTCTGTTACCAAATTAGTGGAAGAAACTTTTATAGCGAGGGAAAGTAGGACTTTCTGTTGCCAAATTAATGGAAGAAACTTTTATAGCGAGGGAAAGTAGGACTTTCTGTTACCAAATTAGTGGAAGAAACTATTATAGTGAGGGAAAGTGGGACTTTCTGTTACCAAATTAATGGAAGAAACTTTTATAGTGAGGGAAAGTAGGACTTTCTGTTACCAAATTAGTGGAAGAAACTTTTATAGTGAGGGAAAGTAGGACTTTCTGTTACCAAATTAATGGAAGAAACTTTTATAGTGAGGGAAAGTAGGACTTTCTGTTACCAAATTAGTGGAAGAAACTTTTATAGCGAGGGAAAGTAGGACTTTCTGTTGCCAAATTAATGGAAGAAACTTTTATAGCGAGGGAAAGTAGGACTTTCTGTTACCAAATTTGTGGAAGAAACTATTATAGTGAGGGAAAGTGGGACTTTCTGTTACCAAATTAATGGAAGAAACTTTTATAGTGAGGGAAAGTAGGACTTTCTGTTACCAAATTAGTGGAAGAAACTTTTATAGTGAGGGAAAGTAGGACTTTCTGTTACCAAATTAATGGAAGAAACTTTTATAGTGAGGGAAAGTAGGACTTTCTGTTACCAAATTAGTGGAAGAAACTTTTATAGTGAGGGAAAGTAGGACTTTATGTTACCAAATTAATGGAAGAAACTATTATAGTGAGGGAAAGTGGGACTTTCTGTTACCAAATTAATGGAAGAAACTTTTATAGTGAGGGAAAGTAGGACTTTCTGTTACCAAATTAGTGGAAGAAACTTTTATAGTGAGGGAAAGTAGGACTTTCTGTTACCAAATTAATGGAAGAAACTTTTATAGTGAGGGAAAGTAGGACTTTCTGTTACCAAATTAATGGAAGAAACTTTTATAGTGAGGGAAAGTAGGACTTTCTGTTACCAAATTAGTGGAAGAAACTTTTATAGTGAGGGAAAGTAGGACTTTCTGTTACCAAATTAATGGAAGAAACTTTTATAGTGAGGGAAAGTAGGACTTTCTGTTACCAAATTAATGGAAGAAACTTTTATAGTGAGGGAAAGTAGGACTTTCTGTTACCAAATTAGTGGAAGAAACTTTTATAGTGAGGGAAAGTGGGACTTTCTGTTGCCAAATTAATGGAAGAAACTTTTATAGTGAGGGAAAGTAGGACTTTCTGTTGCCAAATTAGTGGAAGAAACTTTTATAGCGAGGGAAAGTAGGACTTTCTGTTACCAAATTAGTGGAAGAAACTTTTATAGCGAGGGAAAGTAGGACTTTCTGTTACCAAATTAGTGGAAGAAACTTTTATAGCGAGGGAAAGTAGGACTTTCTGTTACCAAATTAGTGGAAGAAACTTTTATAGTGAGGGAAAGTAGGACTTTCTGTTACCAAATTAGTGGAAGAAACTTTTATAGTGAGGGAAAGTAGGACTTTCTGTCACCAAATTAGTGGATGAAACTTTTATAGTAAGGGAAAGTAGGACTTTCTGTTACCAAATTAGGGGAAGAAACTATTATAGTGAGGGAAAGTAAGACTTTATGTTACCAAATTAGTGGAAGAAACTTTTATAGCGAGGGAAAGTAGGACTTTCTGTTACCAAATTAATGGAAGAAACTTTTATAGTGAGGGAAAGTAGGACTTTCTGTTACCAAATTAGTGGAAGAAACTTTTATAGTGAGGGAAAGTGGGACTTTCTGTTGCCAAATTAATGGAAGAAACTTTTATAGTGAGGGAAAGTAAGACTTTCTGTTACCAAATTAGTGGAAGAAACTTTTATAGTGAGGGAAAGTAGGACTTTCTGTTGCCAAATTAGTGGAAGAAACTTTTATAGCGAGGGAAAGTAGGACTTTCTGTTACCAAATTAGTGGAAGAAACTTTTATAGCGAGGGAAAGTAGGACTTTCTGTTACCAAATTAGTGGAAGAAACTTTTATAGCGAGGGAAAGTAGGACTTTCTGTTACCAAATTAGTGGAAGAAACTTTTATATTGAGGGAAAGTAGGACTTTCTGTTACCAAATTAGTGGAAGAAACTTTTATAGTGAGGGAAAGTAGGACTTTCTGTCACCAAATTAGTGGAAGAAACTTTTATAGTAAGGGAAAGTAGGACTTTCCGTTACCAAATTAGTGGAAGAAACTATTATAGTGAGGGAAAGTAAGACTTTATGTTACCAAATTAGTGGAAGAAACTTTTATAGCGAGGGAAAGTAGGACTTTCTGTTACCAAATTAATGGAAGAAACTTTTATAGTGAGGGAAAGTAGGACTTTCTGTTACCAAATTAGTGGAAGAAACTTTTATAGTGAGGGAAAGTAGGACTTTCTGTTACTAAATTAGTGGAAGAAACTTTTATAGTGAGGGAAAGTAGGACTTTCTGTTACAAAATTAGTGGAAGAAACTTTTATAGTGAGGGAAAGTAGGACTTTCTGTCACCAAATTAGTGGAAGAAACTTTTATAGTAAGGGAAAGTAGGACTTTCTATTACCAAATTAGTGGAAGAAACTTTTATAGCGAGGGAAAGTAGGACTTTCTGTTACCAAATTAGTGGAAGAAACTTTTATAGTGAGAGAAAGTAGGACTTTCTGTTACCAAATTAGTGGAAGAAACTTTTATAGTGAGGGAAAGTAGGACTTTCTGTTACCAAATTAGTGGAAGAAACTTTTATAGCGAGGGAAAGTAGGACTTTCTGTTACCAAATTAGTGGAAGAAACTTTTATAGTGAGGGAAAGTGGGACTTTCTGTTACCAAATTAGTGGAAGAAACTTTTATAGTGAGGGAAAGTAGGACTTTCTGTTACCAAATTAGTGGAAGAAACTTTTATAGCGAGGGAAAGTAGGACTTTCTGTTACCAAATTAGTGGAAGAAACTTTTATAGCGAGGGAAAGTAGGACTTTCTGTTACCAAATTAGTGGAAGAAACTTTTATAGTGAGGGAAAGTAGGACTTTCTGTTACCAAATTAGTGGAAGAAACTTTTATAGTGAGGGAAAGTGGGACTTTCTGTTACCAAATTAGTGGAAGAAACTTTTATAGTGAGGGAAAGTAGGACTTTCTGTTACCAAATTAGTGGAAGAAACTTTTATAGTGAGGGAAAGTAGGACTTTCTGTTACCAAATTAGTGGAAGAAACTTTTATAGCGAGGGAAAGTAGGACTTTCTGTTACCAAATTAGTGGAAGAAACTTTTATAGTGAGGGAAAGTAGGACTTTCTGTTACCAAATTAGTGGAAGAAACTTTTATAGTGAGGGAAAGTAGGACTTTCTGTTACCAAATTAGTGGAAGAAACTTTTATAGTGAGGGAAAGTAGGACTTTCTGTTACCAAATTAGTGGAAGAAACTTTTATAGCGAGGGAAAGTAGGACTTTCTGTTACCAAATTAGTGGAAGAAACTTTTATAGTGAGGGAAAGTAAGACTTTCTGTTACCAAATTAGTGGAAGAAACTTTTATAGTGAGGGAAAGTGGGACTTTCTGTTACCAAATTAGTGGAAGAAACTTTTATAGTGAGGGAAAGTAAGACTTTCTGTTACCAAATTAGTGGAAGAAACTTTTATAGCGAGGGAAAGTAGGACTTTCTGTTACCAAATTAGTGGAAGAAACTTTTATAGCGAGGGAAAGTAGGACTTTCTGTTACCAAATTAGTGGAAGAAACTTTTATAGTGAGGGAAAGTAAGACTTTCTGTTACCAAATTAGTGGAAGAAACTTTTATAGTGAGGGAAAGTAGGACTTTCTGTTACCAAATTAGTGGAAGAAACTTTTATAGCGAGGGAAAGTAGGACTTTCTGTTACCAAATTAGTGGAAGAAACTTTTATAGTGAGGGAAAGTAGGACTTTCTGTTACCAAATTAGTGGAAGAAACTTTTATAGTGAGGGAAAGTAAGACTTTCTGTTACCAAATTAGTGGAAGAAACTTTTATAGCGAGGGAAAGTAGGACTTTCTGTTACCAAATTAGTGGAAGAAACTTTTATAGTGAGGGAAAGTAAGACTTTCTGTTACCAAATTAGTGGAAGAAACTTTTATAGTGAGGGAAAGTGGGACTTTCTGTTACCAAAATAGTGGAAGAAACTTTTATAGTGAGGGAAAGTAAGACTTTCTGTTGCCAAATTAGTGGAAGAAACTTTTATAGCGAGGGAAAGTAGGACTTTCTGTTACCAAATTAGTGGAAGAAACTGTTATAGTGAGGGAAAGTAGGACTTTCTGTTACCAAATTAGTGGAAGAAACTTTTATAGCGAGGGAAAGTAGGACTTTCTGTTACCAAATTAGTGGAAGAAACTTTTATAGCGAGGAAAAGTAGGACTTTCGGTTACCAAATTAGTGGAAGAAACTTTTATAGTGAGGGAAAGTAGGACTTTCTGTTACCAAATTAGTGGAAGAAACTTTTATAGCGAGGGAAAGTAGGACTTTCTGTTACCAAATTAGTGGAAGAAACTTTTATAGTGAGGGAAAGTAGGACTTTCTGTTACCAAATTAGTGGAAGAAACTTTTATAGTGAGGGAAAGTAGGACTTTCTGTCACCAAATTAGTGGAAGAAACTTTTATAGTGAGGGAAAGTAGGACTTTCTGTTACCAAATTAGTGGAAGAAACTTTTATAGTGAGGGAAAGTAAGACTTTATGTTACCAAATTAGTGGAAGAAACTATTATAGTGAGGGAAAGTAAGACTTTATGTTACCAAATTAGTGGAAGAAACTTTTATAGCGAGGGAAAGTAGGACTTTCTGTTACCAAATTAATGGAAGAAACTTTTATAGTGAGGGAAAGTAGGACTTTCTGTTACCAAATTAGTGGAAGAAACTTTTATAGTGAGGGAAAGTAGGACTTTCTGTTACTAAATTAGTGGAAGAAACTTTTATAGTGAGGGAAAGTAGGACTTTCTGTTACAAAATTAGTGGAAGAAACTTTTATAGTGAGGGAAAGTAGGACTTTCTGTTACCAAATTAGTGGAAGAAACTTTTATAGCGAGGGAAAGTAGGACTTTCTGTTACCAAATTAGTGGAAGAAACTTTTATAGTAAGGGAAAGTAGGACTTTCTGTTACCAAATTAGTGGAAGAAACTTTTATAGCGAGGGAAAGTAGGACTTTCTGTTACCAAATTAGTGGAAGAAACTTTTATAGTGAGGGAAAGTAGGACTTTCTGTTACCAAATTAGTGGAAGAAACTTTTATAGTGAGGGAAAGTAGGACTTTCTGTTACCAAATTAATGGAAGAAACTTTTATAGCGAGGGAAAGTAGGACTTTCTGTTACCAAATTAGTGGAAGAAACTTTTATAGTGAGGGAAAGTAGGACTTTCTGTTACCAAATTAATGGAAGAAACTTTTATAGCGAGGGAAAGTAGGACTTTCTGTTACCAAATTAGTGGAAGAAACTTTTATAGTGAGGGAAAGTAGGACTTTCTGTTACCAAATTAGTGGAAGAAACTTTTATAGCGAGGGAAAGTAGGACTTTCTGTTACCAAATTAGTGGAAGAAACTTTTATAGCGAGGGAAAGTAGGACTTTCTGTTACCAAATTAGTGGAAGAAACTTTTATAGTGAGGGAAAGTAGGACTTTCTGTTACCAAATTAGTGGAAGAAACTTTTATAGTGAGGGAAAGTGGGACTTTCTGTTACCAAATTAGTGGAAGAAACTTTTATAGTGAGGGAAAGTAGGACTTTCTGTTACCAAATTAGTGGAAGAAACTTTTATAGTGAGGGAAAGTAGGACTTTCTGTTACCAAATTAGTGGAAGAAACTTTTATAGCGAGGGAAAGTAGGACTTTCTGTTACCAAATTAGTGGAAGAAACTTTTATAGCGAGGGAAAGTAGGACTTTCTGTTACCAAATTAGTGGAAGAAACTTTTATAGTGAGGGAAAGTAGGACTTTCTGTTACCAAATTAGTGGAAGAAACTTTTATAGTGAGGGAAAGTGGGACTTTCTGTTACCAAATTAGTGGAAGAAACTTTTATAGTGAGGGAAAGTAAGACTTTCTGTTGCCAAATTAGTGGAAGAAACTTTTATAGCGAGGGAAAGTAGGACTTTCTGTTACCAAATTAGTGGAAGAAACTGTTATAGTGAGGGAAAGTAGGACTTTCTGTTACCAAATTAGTGGAAGAAACTTTTATAGCGAGGGAAAGTAGGACTTTCTGTTACCAAATTAGTGGAAGAAACTTTTATAGCGAGGAAAAGTAGGACTTTCGGTTACCAAATTAGTGGAAGAAACTTTTATAGTGAGGGAAAGTAGGACTTTCTGTTACCAAATTAGTGGAAGAAACTTTTATAGCGAGGGAAAGTAGGACTTTCTGTTACCAAATTAGTGGAAGAAACTTTTATAGTGAGGGAAAGTAGGACTTTCTGTTACCAAATTAGTGGAAGAAACTTTTATAGTGAGGGAAAGTAGGACTTTCTGTCACCAAATTAGTGGAAGAAACTTTTATAGTAAGGGAAAGTAGGACTTTCTGTTACCAAATTAGTGGAAGAAACTATTATAGTGAGGGAAAGTAAGACTTTATGTTACCAAATTAGTGGAAGAAACTTTTATAGCGAGGGAAAGTAGGACTTTCTGTTACCAAATTAATGGAAGAAACTTTTATAGTGAGGGAAAGTAGGACTTTCTGTTACCAAATTAGTGGAAGAAACTTTTATAGTGAGGGAAAGTAGGACTTTCTGTTACTAAATTAGTGGAAGAAACTTTTATAGTGAGGGAAAGTAGGACTTTCTGTTACAAAATTAGTGGAAGAAACTTTTATAGTGAGGGAAAGTAGGACTTTCTGTTACCAAATTAGTGGAAGAAACTTTTATAGTGAGGGAAAGTAGGACTTTCTGTTACCAAATTAGTGGAAGAAACTTTTATAGTGAGGGAAAGTGGGACTTTCTGTTGCCAAATTAATGGAAGAAACTTTTATAGTGAGGGAAAGTAGGACTTTCTGTTACCAAATTAGTGGAAGAAACTTTTATAGTGAGGGAAATCGAAAATTCCGCTTCATGGGGTCTCGACGGTGCGTGGAACTAATGGTGTTTCAAATTTCAAGCATTATGATATAGATTTGTAGAAAAATCTGGTGGGAGGGGGGGGGGGGGGGGGGGGGGTCCGTGTCATCCGAAAATGACACTATATTACAGGAAATGATGAATATATAGTAGGGATGGATGTAGTAACTCAGATCTCGGTAAAGCTTGCTTCTTGTTTTTCCTTCCATGTATAATAGAAATATAATAGGTAATAAACAGTGACCAGTAAAAGGCACAAGTCTGAATTGTTTCATTTATCAGAACCATCACATAAAGCTACAACTCGCCATCATCAACGGGATTAACAAAAGAGGCGAACCATGTTTTTTTACACATAAGTAATACAGTTAGGCAACACAACATAGAAAATGAACAGAAACACAATACAGCAATAAACCGAACAAGAAAAAAGAACTCCCTGGAACGAAAAGAAAACTCACTAAACTGAGCAAGGAAAAAACAAATCCTTAGTAAAAAATTACAATGTCGCAGAATATTGACACAGTTCAAATCACAGAAAGCTACTCATTGCTATCATCAGGATTAACAAGAGAGGCGAACCTGTTGTTAGGTATGAGGTCAATTGAGCATGGTTACGAGGAGAACCACAGTGCGTTTGAAGCCCACAGAACTTAAGGACCTGTTATATTAGGGTGGATCGAATTTTGCAAAAGTTGGAAATCAAAGAATGGCTAGAGCTAAAAAGTGGCACATGGGCTTTAGAAATATGCATGCAAAATATTTTTTAATTTGATTAAGTCCTTGCTCCCCCCCAAAGCCTCTGAAGTTTGAAAAGTAGAGGCGCGATAATGCGTTTGAAATCAGTCAGTCTATTTGAAGGTTTTAGCGCTTCTATTCACTCCCTTGAGCTCATTTTAGTCTCATTCGAAGCGCAATAGTCGATTTAGTTATGAAATATTTAATTTCTGTATGCTAGGAACAATATTTTGTTCACTGAGCTCAATTTTGTCGTTTTTTTTATGTCCAAAAACATACTCCGGTCAAGCTGCATAATAAGTGTGATAAGCTGCAATTATCCGGAATTAGTAAATCTGGATTTGATGCACTTCTGTGGCCCTATGGAGCCATATTTGTGCTCTTTTAAATCATAATGGTCGATTTACATGGGGTAGAATGAATGATAAGCATGATTTGCTGTTGAAATTCCAAGGTATAAAAAATTTGTTAATATGTTAATTGTTTGTTGAATATTTCATGTTTCAATCCCTTTATATAAACTAAATAGGGAAACATATTTAAGAGTTAACTAAAGTATTATAATATCAATGTTTGTTTAAAACCCAAAGTAAATATTCTAGTATATACAGTAGGTTTGTGTGGTATCTGTCAGAGAGCACAGTTAAAGTATATTAGATTAGACCGTGTAGTCTTTCTTGCTTTCGAAGCTCTTCATCTTAGAGTAAGATCTCAGCTTGTTGCGAATTGCTCCATCTCGTCTTGTAAATCCACACACGGCCACTGAAACCTCAGTGACAAGTTTAACAATCCTCTCTACAGCTTGTGTGTGGCAAGCAAACCGTGGAAATGGAAAGTCTATATCAGCAGTTCCTTCTAAACTATTGCGAATTAAATCAGTTGGTATGTGCTTTGTAAGTGGGGGTTCATACTTGGCTGTGGTCCAGTCAATTAAATCGTAGTAATCTACGGAACTAAAGTTTATTACTGGGACTCTGAATGACCTGACACATTCTGCTGAAGATACTTCTAAAGACCTGTACTTTAATATTCTCCTTAAGGCCAGTTGTTGTATTCCCTTATCCTCGTCAAACAACATAGACAGAAGAACGTTTTCTTCATGTGCAAAGAAGGCATTCCGTTGTATAGTAGTGTCTACAATGTCCCGCAAATCAGTTGACAGGTATCTGGTGTACTGTATAAGGCAAAGCAGATGTTTAGGTCCAAAGATGCATTCCCACTGACACTTTATATTGAACCATATTGGTGCATAAGCATTTAGGATGTAAGAAGTAAGAGTAACCAGATTCGGGTGAGGATCTTTACAAGATACATAAAGCCGAAGTATACGACATCCAAGAGTTAACCACCTGGAATGTGACAGTGGTCCTGGAAGCTTCTTTGCAAGATCTGAAGAGCAAACACCAGACTGTATGGCAATACACATATCATACAAATATCGCTGATCATCACTGAGGTCATGTCTGACTTTAGCAGGAACAACTGGTAGGTTTGGTGCTGGAATGGGTTTAAAGGAGACCAGGTCAGGTAGACTAACAAATGCCAATGACTTGCCAATTACACCAGTAAATGATTTTGGCCCTGAAGTGACTCCATCCAGGTGAACCAGAATATGTCGTAGTGGAAGTTCATTTAAATGTAGTTGGCATATAAACCACTGCAATGGACGACCATAAGTAACTTCCAATAACCTAATAATGCCTCCAAGATGACCAGTATTAACTGCAGTCCCATCTGACCCCACAGCCACCAACTTTTCAGTTGCAATATCTCTCTCCAGAAGATATTTACTTATTGCTACAGAGATACTAACTGCATCCCCACCATCTGGAGTGATATGGCCAATATAAGCAGAGCCAGGCTCTGATAATAATGATATATGTTCTTCTTTTGCAGTCCGATAGTAATATTTGTTACCAATCATCTCCTGGAAGTCCGATAGTAATATTTGTTACCAATCATCTACTGGAAGCTTCTTTGCAAGATCTGAAGAGCAAACACCAGACTGTATGGCAATACACATATCATACAAATATCGCTGATCATCACTGAGGTCATGTCTGACTTTAGCAGGAACAACTGGTAGGTTTGGTGCTGGAATGGGTTTAAAGGAGACCAGGTCAGGTAGACTAACAAATGCCAATGACTTGCCAATTACACCAGTAAATGATTTTGGCCCTGAAGTGACTCCATCCAGGTGAACCAGAATATGTCGTAGTGGAAGTTCATTTAAATGTAGTTGGCATATAAACCACTGCAATGGACGACCATAAGTAACTTCCAATAACCTAATAATGCCTCCAAGATGACCAGTATTAACTGCAGTCCCATCTGACCCCACAGCCACCAACTTTTCAGTTGCAATATCTCTCTCCAGAAGATATTTACTTATTGCTACAGAGATACTAACTGCATCCCCACCATCTGGAGTGATATGGCCAATATAAGTAGAGCCAGGCTCTGATAATAATGATATATGTTCTTCTTTTGCAGTCCGATAGTAATATTTGTTACCAATCATCTCCTGCATTATGGTTAAATCTTTGCGACCATCAAAATATAATCCATAGAGATCAGTGTCAGGTGTGTTAATTTCTATATTTCGCTGTTTCTCTCTCTCACGCCGAATTTTCATTCGGTCAATGACACTAGTAGTATCCTCAGTGTGTACAATTCCAAAATCCTGCAACACTGCTGTAGCAATAGATGCAGCAGCTCTATCAGATACCCCATGTCTATCGCATTCACGGGATAATGTTGGTAATTCACGTCTCATTTGGTGAACAGATTGTTGGACAGCACTTTCAGAATCAGGCCTACAACTAACATCCGACCATGAAGTTGATGGTATTGGATCATACTCAACCATGGGAGCCTTTGATTCAGCATCATCATCTGAAGAAGTATAATCAACATCAGTTACTGAATTCACAATTGGAGAGACCTGATGTGGGACAAATTGAAGTTGTCTAGAGAGTTTTCGCTTGCGCTTCTGTTCAATTTGATTAGTTAGTGGTACATCAACACCTGCTATCATCATTTGACGGTCGCCACGTTGGTCTAACAAAAACGACTGTTCTTCTTCTGGCACTCTAAGTTCTCTGGCGCAAGAGCATGTCAAAAAGTCTTTACATTTACACGTTGTTATATCAAAGAGTGTTGAATCTGCATGTTGTCTAAACTTAGCAAGCTGTTGCTTTCTATCAACATGCTTGAGAATCTTTATGTAATTTGCATGGTAAGCAAGAAGCTTGTCCACAATCCTCTTATGGGAGTTGTAAGGTAATGATGCTCTAGTCCACAGTTTCTCTAATTGACCAGCGACCATTTTATATATATCCAATGATGGCATTGTTTTTGTAACTCCAGTCGTTGTATCCAATTTCCTTATGTACTGATAGTACCTCAAAACGTCGCCATGGGTTGGCAAACATGTTGTTGGGAGATCAGCAGGTGCTCCAATTACTGGGCAGGCTGTTTGTGTTCTAAGAAGTGCCATCACTAAAAGACTAGACTAGTACAGAGTACAGAAACATTAGTACATTGGGTAATGTAGGCCTATTGACATGACAGTGACACTACTATCTCCATACTTCTTACCTATGAAAGTACCATTGACCTACAGCCCTGAATCTACTGTCTGATAGTACCCACTTCTCTCAATATGCCTAACATTGAGTAAAACTGCATCAGGCATTACTGTTTACTAATTCACAATAAGTCTACCCTAAACTACTATACTGACATTGTCTACAGACTGTCTGACTGTAGTAATGCAACAATGAACAGGGCAACCATACCCTACGCTACTGACATTGTCTACAGACAGTCTGACTGTAGTTGTAGTAATCCAATACTGAACAGGGAAATCATACCATACACTACTGACATACGGTAGTAATAATCCAACAATGAACAGTGCTGGGCCTCAACACTCCTATACTGGTACTGCCTGAATTCATTACACGATTGCCTGAATGGAACAATTGTAATACAAATATAATACTTTCAATTTGCCACAATATAGAAGTGGAATATATGAATATATTTATTTTATACATCCAAAAGCACAAAAATGAGCAGAGTGAGGAAAATAGTGGCTGCCATGCCCAGAAACGAAATATTGAATAACTAAATCGACCAATGCGCTTTGAATGAGCCCAAAGTGAGCTCAAGGGAGTGACTACAAGTGCCATAACCTTCATATAGTCTAGCCGATTTACTACCACCTTATCGCGCCTATCTTTATCAAAATTCAGAGGCTTTGGGGGGGAGCAAGGACTTAACCAAATTAAAAAATATTTTGCATGCATAGTTCTTAAGCCCATGTGCCACTTTTTAGCACTAGCCATTCTTTGATTTCCAACTTTGGCAAAATTCGATCCACCCTACTGTTATATGGCTACCAAATCAGAGTGGTTGGTAATCGATTCTGGATTCCCTCCTTTCGTAATACAAATACAAACATTCCCATTGAAGGAGTAGGCTGAACCCAAGTTGAATTTTTTTTTATTTCAGTTGCAGCATGATTAGTTCCGCACAAAGAAAGGTGAGTTAAATGTTCGGTTACGTACACATGGTCTGGAAGCTTCGCTTTGTTCGCAAAGGCAGTATAGTGATGTGATGAGCGTGACCCAAGAATTTCACGATAATAGGGTGAGTGCCAAGGCCCTTAACAGGACCAAAACGATGGAAAACATCGATAGAGTTGGACTTTATGCCGAATTCGCTCAGCATCTTGGAAACATTTGTTCGGTCATTTTGAGAGGGGGGGTAATGCAACGCCGACACTCAGTATAACATAATGCCAACACTGTCGGCACAACGTATTGCCAACACTGTCGGCAAATTGACAGCACATTAGCTGCACACTGTCAGCACAATGTTATGCTGACACTGTCAGCACAGCGTTTAAACCAACTTTACACATCATACTAGCGCCTTCAAAATATAAAGAGAATCATTACAATAAACTGTAAACAATAGGGGAAGCAACAAACTGCAAAAGATCTACATGTGTACTATGTAAGGCGATGTTACCTATAAATAAACCTATATACCTATAAAATACTAGGGATAAAATAAACAGTGTACAATTAATTAGATGTAACATGACATTTGACGCAACAATCTTGTGTATTTAGTATCATGCTTTAAATACAACAAACAAGGGGTGGGCTCAGCCATGAAATTCAAAGCTAGGATAGGTGTAAAAGCTTTTGCGGACATAACAAGTCATTTTTCCGCAATGCGCAGAATACTCTAAAATAGCCCTAAATTTATCCAACTGCGTGACGGGAAGGAATTAGAGCCCAGATGACGAAATCTGTCAGCTGATTTCTTGTGGACGTGGAACCTCTTTGTTCTGCCTATTCAGCCAATCAGAGCGATTTTCCCTTTATGTCTAACAGAGGCCTATGGAAACTCACGCAATGCATTACGGTCTTTGTTTACTTTTTTCTGAGCATCAGAACCGGCTCGGAATCTTCTGTGCTTCGGTGTAGAAGTTTCAGACTTTGGCCTAGGAAACATCAGATGGCCTTGATTATAAGAACATAAATCTATTAACTTAACTCACCTACCTGGATTATTACTTACTTGTCATTCTACTGAACATTATGGTTTTTACCTGCATAAGTAACACATACTGACTGTTCACCGTATTATTTTACTTCTGTTATTAATTGTTGTTATATTAATGGATATTGCTGTTATATTTGGAGAATACCGATAAATAATCATAAACACCCCAATCTTATTGATTACTGAGGTAAGAGGAACAGGTTTACCGGTAGCAACTGCAACTTACATAATATTGGTTTTGTGTGAATTAAATGCTATTTCATAATCCCTACATGTGTCAGTTGTGATCCTCCTTATATATGATCAAATTCAGTGACGGTCGGCAGATCAGTGCGAAGTAGTGTGAAGTAGTGTGAAGCAGTGTGAAGTAGTGTGAAGGTTAATAAATCATCTCCTAAAGAATGCGCTATTTACGAAACTCTGTGGCCATCTAGTTGTGATTAGTATAAGTCATAACTCTGTTTTTATACTTAAAGCGCCACGTCCTAAAGGAACTGTTAATATTTCCCCGAAAGTAAATATATTGTCAGAGATTATATCGTAAATATCAATCAAATAATACAGTAGGTCTAGACTGCAATAACTCTCAAGGAATCCGAATCCAGTCTCCCAAAACCGTGGGTGAAAGGTCGCGCACAGACTGGCTTCGGCTGATGTAACTTCAGTACACTAAGTAATTGATATAGGCTAAAGTCGATTTATAAACAAGAGGACAACTAAAATTGGCAGGTTAAACTGCTAAAAGTCTAAAAGCGCGCACATTAATAGATTTCAGTTTCTCGATTGCACAGTAGGCCATAAATATACTTTGTTTAATGTTCTGGTAAGAACATTAATAGATTTTATAAGTTTTATATATATATATAGTTTTATAAGTTTCAGTTTTTATAAGTTTTATGGTACAATACCACTTGTACCAACCACCCTCCATGAATGCAGATTATGATTCAGTGGGCACTGCTGGCGAAGTAAAGACGAGGTCAAACCAGATCTACTTTTCTGGCAACCAACTCATGGAAAGCGTAGCCGTGGACAACCGGCCATAACAATTTGATAGAAACGAAATTGAGACAACTATGGAGAATCGGGAAGCCTGGAAGGATCTCATTTCTACGTTAAAATATGATAAAGCATGTTCACTAACTGCCGCTATATATATGGAAGGCTAGAGAAACAACTAATGGCATTCAGGCACCACTGTGCGGTTTAAAGAAGCACCTAATACTATACAACAAATATGCGCATAACAACACTAGGTGGTGTCTCAATCAACTAAATCAGGCCTGGGTGTAGCCTTTAATAGAAATTAACTACTAACCAGTAACACAAAATAAATCTGTCCGTAAATTAATTAACTAAACAAATCATGGACTTTAAATCTAGAATACTCAAAATAAGTAAATCGAGACTGCAGAAAACACATCTGCAGCAACATTTCTATATCATTTTTGCTACTCTCTATCCATCACTCAAGGTACTGGAAATCGTTGACCTTCCTTAGTTGATTATTATCGATTTTTGTCAAGTTTCCATCAACATTAAAAGTTATTAATTTGATCGTAGTAGCATTCATATGCAATCCTGCATTATTATAGAGTGGTATGATGTCATCTGCGAAGTCGGTTGACTGTAGTTGCCGGATATCTGCTACTTCTACATTCTTGTTGTGTGAATCCCAGATCTTCACCATTTATTTCCATCCTCATTGCATAATCCAGTACAATTACAAATAGTAATGGCACCAATATGTTACATTGCAGTACACCCGCCAGGATTGAGAAGAACCCTGTTTCAACATCTAGTGAGAGTACCTGAGATTCTGTGTCACAATATAACAATCATATGCCAGCGACAATTATTTATGGTATTCCATAAGGTCATAGGATTCCCATCATTTTACCTCTATGGATGGAGTCCAATGATTTCTTAAAGTCCACAAATTTCAGGACTGGGGAGATCGTTTGATTTAAGTCCCTCATTCATTCTCCGTAGTGCAAGTATCTGAGCTATTGTTGATCTACTTGGTCGAAATCGGTTTTGGCTCTTACGCAGTAGTTTCTGCTGCTATGTGAGGCCTAATCCTATATAGAATCATTGTTGTTGTATATTTTTGCAATTACCACAAGCAGACAGATCCCACGATAGTTTGTTGGTATACCGAAATCTCCTTTTGTTACGGTATATGGCGCTGTATCCACAGTATTAGTCCATTATGCAGTATGCAGTATTAGTCCGTTATACTGTACGTAATATTAGTCTGTTGTGCAGTATAATTATTTAGATAAGGCGCAGTGTGGTGACATTTAGGTAAGGAAGTTAAAACGCCCATATATTTTGCATCCATTCATTTTGTATAGTATGTAGCCCTACCTACGTAATTTTGTATTAGGATATATGTAGATAGTTCCAGGGTAGCGAGTTTACTCGGACCCTGGATTTTGTGCTTGCTGATATTAGTTTGATAGGGCTAGCATATAGGGACGCTGTCCTGGCCATTCAGCAGCCAGAGACGTGATCCATTACCATATATGGTAATAATTTGAGGGCATAGGGCTACAATCCGGTCTCCTTATTGGATTAACTGCTTCCAGGTTGGTTTAATGCTAGCATGGACTGGAGAGCCAATGGGAGAGCGATTGAGTCACCTTATTGCATCACCCCATCCGGATCACCTATAAATTGGCGGTGTGCCGGTAGGACCTTTTGTTGTTCATATTGTTGTTCATATATTTGTTCATATGTTCATGCCTTATCACATGACACACCCCTGTTACAATTTACTTGCTGAGCTGTCTCTAATTTTGTATTAGGATATCGTATTTTCTGCAATTTGCTAATTTTGATTAATTTCTTGGAATGATTTGCTAGTGCGATTACTTTGCTTGTGTTTCTCAATAATTCCTTCGATTACTGCAAATTACAATCGAACTATGATTTCTACCTTTGATTGATGGTTCTATGTGATTCTTTTCTGCGCAATAATCCCAAGGGATTCCTGAGACTGTCAGACTTTGTGATTTGCATGCGCCGCTACGGTAGCTATTAGCATCATGGAGGGCTAAGGTGCCAGTGGGCGGTGGGCGCATCGGGGGGTTGAGCGACTAGGAGAGAGCGGAGGATTCAAAGCGGGCAACGCTGGCCAGGGTCACCGTTGCGGGCGGGTATCTTGCACTGCGGCACGCAGACCGATCGCCGGTACAGTATCTAGGGGGCTGATGATCCAGGTTTTGTCTCTATTTAGTATTAGGGGGGCAGGAATTGGGTTAGTTAGGAATCCTAGATGTACCCGGGAGAGGCCTGCGCGTATTAAAACGTTGAGTGTGGAGTACGAGTAGTGAATTGCACAATTGTAAACTGTGATTTCTAACGCTGATTGGTGTGTTATTGAAGTGTGCCTAAGATTACGAATGCTTAGATAGGCGCTCTTTTTCCTTTGATTGATTTCTATTTCTTAGTTACAATAATTAGTTATTGATTAGGTCAAAGTAATACGGCAATTTAGGCTATTACTAGCGAAACCTGTTGCGTGATAAATTAGAATTACGTATTCTGGAACTCTTAGTAATTAGTACGCTGTTAAATATTTGTGACTGTAATTAATTAGTAAAAAATTAAGAATTAGTACGCAGCATAGCGGAGAGTAGCTAAGGTAATAATTAGTGTACTGTAAACTATTCACGCTGAGCGGTTATTTGCATTAGCGGGCAATCAGCTAGAACGCACTATTCGGTACGCACGATACGCTAGTAATTTTGCTGGCCTAAAGCCAGTCGCGGGCAGTTTTAGACTCGGAGTGGTATTATCCACGTAGAAACAGATACTGTACCATTTTGATATTTTAAATATTCTCGCATTCACACATTACGTTAGGGAACCTCCAGTATTCGCGATTAGAAAGACGTAGGTAATAGCGTGCTTTAATAGTGATAAAATTAGGCGTAAGAATACTCTGAGTGCAAGGCCTCTCGCACTCGTCTTAAGTAAGCTTAGGGAGCCGACTCGGGTTTATTGTTTTGGTTATTCCCGCGTGGCTCATAGATTCGAACAGTTAGCTCTCTATTGAGCAATCGGTAGAGAAAGGAACAAGCGATTTTGCAGGAGTTGTGTAAAATTAGTAAAATATATTAGTGGACGGCAGATTAGCGCCATCTAACGGTAAGTAGCGGTTTTGTATTTAGCAACCCTTACAATTTAGTAATATCACGCTCCTGAGCCCCTTTACTTAACAGTAGAGCAGTCTTTGTGTCTTATTGGTTAGACAAGAACTTATTAGGTTGGCAGAAGGATATTAACGGGTATTGGTCTGTTCAACAGTTCTGCTGTTAGTATAGAGGTCGCGGTTGTTTATCAGTAATACGCGCACTGTTTGCTGTAGGCTGTAGCGTACAGTAAATAGAGTATTCTTAGGCTGTTAGTTTAGATTACTGATACTTCGTATCAGTAATACGCGTTATTGGCTGTTGCTTGCAGCGGTCAATATAGTATTCTTAGGCTGATAGTAGTATCACAGTATTAAGTAATAAGTTAGAGCACGTGATCGTCTGCTGTAGGCTATAGGCTAGCGTACGGTAGAACATTGAGTATATTCTTTTAGGCTGTTAGTTTAGATTACTGTATTCACTGGCTGCGTACAATAGTACAGTAGTACATTAGGCTGATTGTTGTTACTGCGTACGGTAGAAGGGACATTTGTTTGCCGTACCACACACAGTATCATTAGGCTGTTAGGTTGGTGTACTGTTTTACTTACTGTACTGCATACAGTGGATGTACGGTAGTGCGTTTTGCTAATTGCGAATACAGCAGTTCCTTAGGCCTTAGGGCAAACAGTAATTAGTAAGTTTTTTGAAAATTTTAGCTAGGTTTGCGAGAATTCAGTTTTCGGTCAAAATTATTTTGTAAAATTCTAGAGTTTTGTACCGGTATGTTAGGTAACCGCTTAGTTATTTTATACCATCTGGAGATACATGGCAAGACGGAACTTCTGAGTTTGGGGTTCGTGTGGGTCTGCGGGTTCGGTTTGCAATCAGCGAAGGGCCTGAATCTTTGGACGCGGACGTGGAATCTCACAGCAAACAAGGTTAGTTGTTCTGTTGGCACCACTGTGTTTGTGGAAGCAGTAAAAAATTACCGGTTGTTTAACTGCGAAGCTGAACTCAATTTATTAGTTAGGATATTTAGGTTTAGCCGGCCATGGTTTTTTGAATCGCTCAAGTTAGAGAGAGAGTTAGAGAGAGTCGCAACCCGAAGATGTAGCCACGCGCTAGTGGATACATATAATATTTGAAATTAAAATTACGTTGATTAGAGCTATATATAAAATTAGAAATATTCGGGTGGCAAGTTTATTTTGAATATTTTGTATTAGATTCAAAAGTTATTTTGTGCTATACCGGTATTTAATATTATATAGTAGCTATATAATAATATTTTGTTTAAATATTGTGTTAGTATTTGCTATAACTATATACCCCATTAAATTCACAATATTGCATTGCGAATTTATTTTTGACATTTGGACCAACTGATTATTTGACAAATAATTTGACCGTATTTCGGTTAAATTATAATTATATCTCGAACTTTTGCGAGATATTTTGCCGGAAGGCAAACATTATTTAGACTATGAGTGTCTCAGACAAGGAGGCACTAGAGGACAGCTACGAGACGGCGGCTGGACCGCCGACTGACGATAGCGTAAACATTACTGTTGATGACAATGCCGACTATGACGACGCAGCGAGCGACGCTGACGTAAGTGAACAGGAGGACGAGACAGTGACTAGTGAGGAAGAACAACAACCTCAAGTAATAGTATTAGGATCCCCTACCGCTACTGTAAGGAAGGACTGTACAGCAGCCCGGACAGAGGTGAGTGATAGGGAGGGTAGTGTAGCAGAAGCGAGAGCCCGGAGCCCGGTTTCCAGACCTGTGGGTATGGTAAGTGCCGTGGTCCCGACGGCTGTTAGGAGTACCCGTAGTTCCCGAAATAATCCTTCAAGTCCACCGAGCGTAAGTCAGGTGAGTGATAGAGAGTTCGATATCGCGATAAAGAAGAAACTTCGCGCGCATGCCGGACATATAACCCGGACGGCGGACAAGGTAAGGAAGATGTTAGCTGACCCAGCGAACATCGGGAGGGTAGAGTTAGTAGAGATTAGAAGAGGATATAACTCAGCGTTATTCAAGCAGACGGAGGAGCTTGCAGTCCTAGCGAAGAAGGCAGTAGAGTCTCAGTCGAGCGACGTGGCGACGAGGATTTACGACAGGGTTTTAGCAGCCTTGTTGGAGCACCGCGAGTTATCGGAGCGATTCCGACGAGTTAGGACGGAGAACTGGCTGCTATGGGCATCACAAGCGCAGGCGACTCAAGTGAGTGACGCAGAGTTGAGAGAGTTAGTGGAGCGAGAAGAGATCCAAGATAAGGAAGAGCGCCGTTATCAGAGGGAAGTTACTAGCTGGCTGATGCAGAATGGAGTGGTGGTACCAGGCCAGGTGCTACCGACGACGGAGAACATTCAACAGAGGACGTTGACTCCACCCGACGACGCATCTAGAGACAGCGGCGATTCCCAGGTTAGTCACGCGCGAGGTAAGGTAATATGTGCTAGATCCCTTGTTTCTCACAACTCGGCGGAGGAGAGAAGACGCCGACTAGACGAACAGCAGGCGGAAGTTTTGCGTGCACAGGAAGCACGGAAGGAAGCCGAGCGGGAACGGGAGCGCACACGTAAGTTGGACGCAGAGTTACGAGAGTTGGAAGAGATAAGTAAGCGCGAGCGAGCGGAACGCGAGCAAAGGGAACGTGAACTCCAAGCCGAGCGCGAGCGCGAGGAACTCGAACGCGAACAGAGAGAACGCGAACGGGAAGCGAAGAAACGCGAACTCCAACTTGAATGCGAACGGGAAGCGAAGAAACGCGAACTCCAACTCGAACGCGAACAGGAAGCGAAGAAACGCGAACTCCAAGCCGAACGCGAGCGCAAGAAACTCGATCGTGAACAGAAGGAGCGCGAGCTTCAACTCGAACGCGGACGCAAGGAACGCGAACTCGAGATCGAGAAAAGAAGACGCGCATTGTATGAAGAAAAGGCGCGAGTGGAAGAAGAGAGCGCAGCGAGACGAGCGAGGGAAGAAGAAGAGCGTAAACTGGCGCAGTTGGAAAGTGCGAGATTAAGTTTAGAGAGCGAAGAACGGACTAGGAAGGCGAACGAAATCGCCGAGAAGGGGATGCGAATGATCGAAGAATGTGGGGCGAGTGTAGGGACAGAGTTGCGAGAACTGTTCGCACTGCAGAAGGCCGAACAGGAAGCGAGAACTCCGACCATACGCGAGTCGACGACGACCAGAATTCCTATACCCGGTCCAGCTATTACGAGTACACGGATCGCTAAACCATTCTCTACATATCGCACGCCAGTTGGTATTAGTGCTTCACCTATCGCGCAGAATCCACGGCATCAGAACACCGCACCACTATACACCGAACGCGACAACGAAGAATTTAGAGAAGAAACTCCGACGGGCCGAGTATTGGGCGAACCGAACCCGCGGGTTTGGAATACGCGGACGGAGCGCCGACCCAGTTCGACGGAGAACTTCCGGGTTAAACCGGAAGAGGGATCATATGAGAGACAGCGGATTACTCAGATAGAGCCGACTATACAACAGAACCCTAGCCAGGAATTTATTACGAGGGATGAGTTAAGTGCTAGTTTAGCGCAAGCTATATCGCCGCACATCCAACCTATAACGGACATGCTTAGCAACCTACGGTTAAAGGAAGCAGCCCAGGTAAGAAGTAATTCAAATCCTAGCAGGCCTGAGTTAGATAAAGTCCAGCCTAGTCAACGAGTACGCATATCGGAGGAGACTATACCACATAGACCTCAGGTAAGGACGCCTGTCCCGAACATCTCTAATCCCAATTTCGAAAATTCGGCCGAGAAATTTATTCAGGACGCTTGGGTCAGGGCCTCAGCGCGCAAACCATCGCGAGTGCTAAGGACTGACACAGAATCGAGTGATGAAGAGGAAGACATGAGACGTCAGAAGTCCCGAAACTATAAGGAAAGAAGGACCGACGCGGAGCAGGTAAGTTGGAACCACCGGGAAAGGACCAGACTTAACAACCCTGCGGAACTAAACCATTTGTTAACCCGGAACGACGCAACCCTTAGGGACATAGGTAAGTTTGCTGCTAGGCAAGGACTGCCGACGCAACAACCCCAGAAGTTTATGGGCAACCACAAGCACTGGAGGACCTTCAAAACCTATGTCGACGAGCAGCTAACCAACAGCACCTTTACTCCCAACGAGAAGTTCAACTATTTGCTTCAGATGCTCCATCGAGAACCTAGAGCCATTGCTGATAACTTCGTCGGCAATGAAAGGGCATTCGAGTTAGCGATGAAGACGCTTAGTGACATCTACGGGAATAAAACGAAGATGGCGCAGTCGATAGTAGAAGACTTGGGTAAGGGCGGAAGGATTACAACTCCGTTAGAGCTGTTGAACTTAGCGAACGCTATTTCGAACGCATTGGACATCTTGAGGACGGTGAATCTACCTCATCATGGTGATCACGCCGAAGTTTTGAAAAGCGTAATAAGACGTTTAAACATGCGTTATCGACAGAAATGGCGTAAATTAGAGAATAAGTTGGAGGGCCAAGGTAAAGTATTGACACTTCAGCATATTCATGACATGATAGCCACAGACGCAGTAGCAGAGATGAAATCAAACTTCTCAGAAGAGAATATGAGGGAGTCTAAACCTGTTACCGGTAAGTCTATGGTAAGTTTTGACGATGACAGGACCACTGTGACATTTAACTCAGTAGACAGATATAATTCGAGTACCCCAGCCTTTAGATCAGACTCGCGAGTATGGTCAGGTGAGCGGTTAGATAGACCTAGGTTAAAGCAACAGGAGTTGCCGGATGGATTTGTAGGTTGCCAATACTGTTTACTAAAGGAGGTAAGATCTGACGACCATAAGTTAGATAGTTGCAGACGGTTCAAAGAATTAAATTCGGAACAGAGAAGAGTTCAAGTGCGGACGTTGGACACCTGTTGGGCATGTCTTGCGCCAGGTCATGTACGGCGGCAGTGCCCGAACAGCAAGGACGGATGCATGGAATGCGGCAGACTACATCACAAGTTGCTACATGCGGATTTCCACACCCCGACGGACCGTTACTTACAGCGAAATCCTCAAAGGAAGGGGAGCAAAGAACCCGTATCGATAAGGAGGAATACGTATACCGGCATTCAGGACGATGGTTACCAACCAGGTTCGTCGGACGAGGATGGCGAGTCGAGCGCGAGAGAAGTGACCTGCCAAGGTTTCACCGCGGATAGTTCATCGACCAGCGCACGGACGTATTTATCATCGGCCACGTCGGAAATATTTAGCGTGATTCCGGTGAAACTTACTGGCGATAAGGGATCAAAGCGAATATATGTGATGTTGGACACTGCGTCCACATTATCGTATATCGACGAGGAAGTGGCGAGAGCCGTTTCTAGCTTCCAGGACGCCGAGGAGATCCAAATAGAGTTGAAGTCTATGCACGGGGTAGGAGACCTCAAGGGACACAGAATTTCGGTAGAACTAGATTCCCTACTTCCGAGAGACCAACACACTCGACAAGAACGGAAAGCTTTGCCATTGGACGGATTTAAGTGTCTAGCTATGAAGGGATTCGGCAGGCAGTTAGGTAAGGTGCCGCCGATGAGTCCCATAGCACAGGAGTATTTTGACAAGCTCAGAGTACCAAGACACCAGGTAGGTTATAGGAATGTTTCTATGTTGATTGGTGCAGAACAGCTGATCGCACACCAAATATGGGAAACGAGACCAGCTGAGCCGCATGTCAATGGACCACATGCCCATAGGACCATACTAGGTTGGTATACAAGAGTACCTATGTCTTATGAGTTTACAGGTGGCGACAAGCCAATGAACAGATACGACGAATTACAGCCTATAACTCAACCACCGTTAGTAGAACCACCAGACATAGACGAGTTTAGGAGAACCTGTATTGACCACTATAGTGACTTTAGCGAGTCGGACGAGGAGTTGATTCCCGATAATGTTAGGTTGTCGGAACCACTTCATAACGACCGGACAGATAGTGAACCCGAGGACTACTGTTATCAGACCCGTGGGTCTGGTTCAGCGGCCCACGCTACTTATTTGACTAACGTTTTGACTTATACAGACATAGTGGAGGGTCAAGTGGCTAAATATCGAGACCTAGACATTTTCCAATACAGTGAGGAGGAATTACAGAAGGAATTGATACGCCAGGACCTCGAGACAGGAGCCAGAACCGTCGAATGGCTGGATAGGGACGCAATGGAACCCGGTGGATATGACCTAGCCATGTCTACTGATGAAAAACGGTCGTTGGAGATGATGGAAGACACCATACGTCTGCTACCGACTGGACATTTTGAAGTTGGAATGTTGTGGCGTCGACAACCACCTAAGTTGGAGAACAACTACAACTTAGCCTTGAAAAGATTAAACGGAGTAAGGGCTCGGTTGTTGAAGAATCCAGACATTAGGGAGAAGTATTGCGCCCAGATCAACAACTATTTCGCCAAGGGATTTGCTGGGAAGGTAGAGGACCCTGACTTAGTGACAGACCAGACTTATTACCTTCCACACCACTATGTGACTCACCCTGACAAACCTGACAAAGTCCGAGTAGTCAACGACTGCGCAGCAGTCTATAGAGGTATGTCCCTGAATTCAGAGTTGATGGATGGTCCCAACCTGAATAACTATTTGATAGGAATACTGTTGCGTTTTAGACAGCGGCGATTCGCATTTACTTGTGACATCGAGGCGATGTTCCACCAGGTAAGAGCCTGTAAGGCAGACCAGGATAGCCTTCGCTTTCTCTGGTTTGAGAATGAAGACTTATCCGGCCCAGTGGTTATATACCAAATGTACGTTAGGATATTTGGCGCCCGCGATAGTCCGAATGGCACGCTGTTCGTTCTAAAGAAAACGGCAACAGCCCAGATTGGTAAGTATCCAGTAGAAGTAATCGAGTCTATCTTGAGAAACTTCTATATGGACGACGGATTGGTGTCCAAGGACACGGCGGAACAAGCCATAGAAGTGGCTCACGGCCTGCAAGAGTGCTTGGCTACAGGGGGATTTCCTCTGACCAAGTTCACTACTAATTCGGAGGCCCTATTAGAATCGTTCCCGGTAAAAGATCGCGGGAGCGGAGACATAGAATTGGGGGTAGAACCAATCCCCATGGCGCGAGTACTGGGACTCGCTTGGAATCCGAATTCGGATAAGTTCCAGGTAAGAGTTAGATTTGAGCCCAGTAGCCCAGACAAAGTTTTGACAAAGAGAATTTGCTTATCGACTTTAAGTAGACTATTTGACCCGATGAACTTTATCAGTCCGGTTATATTACAGGCACGAGCGTGCATGAGGAAAATTTGGTTGTCCGACTTAGAGTGGGACGAACCAATATCTCCTATACATGCAAAGCAGTGGAGGGAGTGGGAAGCCGAGTTGCATCTGTTGAAAAATATAGATGTACCCCGTTCCTACTTTCCGAATCAGCTGGTATTTCCAACTGATTTAGAGCTGCATCTGTTCAGTGACGCAAGTGACACCGGCTTTGGTATGGTAGCCTACCTTCGCCGAGAGGTAAGTCAGGACAAATTTGAGACGGCCTTTGTGACTTCTAGATCAAAGACAATGCCGGTCAAATACATGACTGTCCCTCGTGCAGAGTTACAGGCGGCTGTAGTTTCAGTCGAGGTAAGTAAGCAGATAACTGAGGAATTAGATACGACATTGACCTTATTCTATTGGACGGACGCATCCTTGGTGTTAGTATACATTGCGGCCGACAATATTGCACTAAAGACATTTGTGGCCAATAGACGCGCTCAGATCGTTGATTTTTCGACGAAGGAACAATGGAGACATTGTCCGGGAGTGTTGAACCCGGCCGACATAACTTCGAGAGTTGCAATGCCAGCGGAATTCTGTCAGGAAGAGTCGCAGGAGTTTTGGTTACATGGACCTAATTTTCTAACGAGGACACAGGAACATTGGCCAGAGCGACTAAAGATAGTGACCAATCCGATGCCTGAAGATGCAGAAGTCAAAGTGGAGAAAGTCTCTAAGTCAAAGTCTAAAGCCAAACTTAAGTCATTGGAGCGGCCTGAAGAGTCATTGGAGCGGCCTGAAGAGTTATTGGAGCGGCCCGGAGACCTGTCAGACCAACAGACTTACGTGACTACTAGGTCAGGAAGGGTAAGTTATGACATAAAACCACCCTTACAGACTGGACGACAGTCACAATTGGTAAGTGACGGACAGAAAATGACCGACACAATGGAGCCTTTGGTTTCCAAACCTGCGGGTTTGGATTCGAAACTTCCATTGGTTAGCGGACAACCGTCGCTGGCATTAGAGTCATGCAGTGTTTATGACAAATTACTAAATTCGTCTGCCTCTTGGCTGACAATTTGTAAAAGAACTGCGTGGTTGAGCCGATACGTTTCGTACCTTTGTTTAAAACATTCGAAACATTTGAGAGAACCATCGAGCGCCAATAGTGAGTGAATTCGGAAATTGAAACAACCTCTGACAGAGGATGAGATTGATCAAGCGGAATTAAAGCATTTGAAGCATTATCAAATGTGTGCCTTCCCGAAAGAATTCCATCTATTATCGGCTCAACGACCAGTTCTCTATAAACCCCTTAGAAAATGGAGTCCGTTAATCCATAAGGGTTTGATTTGTCATAGATCGAGAATCCAGACTGTCGACATAAACTCACAGTTTCGGTTCCCAGTGATAATCCCTAGTCACCCAATAGAATTGCAAAGAGCGATTCTATGGGATATACACAAGAGGTTGCATCACGCGGGAAAGTTACACTGTCTGTCGGCAGCGAGACAGCGATTCATTCTATTGCAGCCAAGCAGGGCAGTCGGCACTATGTACGACGCCTGTCTGGTTTGCAAGAGGGTGAACGCCAGAGTATTGGAACAGGAGATGGCTGAACTCCCGGAAGCGAGAGTGCAGGCATATGACCCACCCTTTACGAACACAGGGGTGGACTGTTTTGGTCCGATTGAAGCAAAGAGTGGACGGCTGACCCACAAACGATGGGGTCTGCTACTGACATGTATGGCGAGTAGAGCCATACACATCGAGCGTGTGGCAGACATGTCGACTAAATCTCTGCTCCTGGCCTTAAAGAGATTTATGGCCAGGAGAGGACTAGTAAAGGCGTTCTACTCTGACAAGGGTACAAACTTTGTCGGAGGGAATAGCGAGTTGAACGCGGCTCATAAAGCAGCACAGAATAAGGAAATTTCTGCAGCACTTTTGCCGCAACGAGTAGAGTGGAGATTTAATACTCCAGAAAGTCCTTGGAGAGGAGGAAGTTGGGAGCGTTTAGTTCGCTCTGTAAAACAGGCCATTGCCAAAACATTGCCTGTGAACAAACAACTTACCGACGACGAACTGGTCAGAGCTTTCATTGAAATCGAGCATACCCTAAACTCGAGGCCGATAGCTATGTTGCCAGACGGTGTTGCATTAACGCCGAATCATTTGCTAATGCAGAGTCCAGCATTTCTTGTGCCGGCATCAGAACCCATTAGTGCCGACCTATATAGTCGTAAGAGCTGGAAAGTAACACAGTTAGTGGCGTACACATTCTGGGAATATTGGCGGGAATACTATCTTCCCACCATATCCACCAGAACAAAGTGGTACAAAACGGTTCGGAGTCTCCAAAGGGGAGATTACGTGTTGATAACCGAACCCATTGTCAAGAGAAAGTATTGGGAGACGGGAGTGATCTTGCACACACACCCAGACGTGCAAAACATAGTGCGCACAGTCACTGTGAAAATTAGGTGCAAGTGTCCGCACCCAAAAAAGTGTAAAACTAATGGTTTACACACCTTGGACCGACCGGTCCAAGATATTGTGTTATTAGAGGAGACACGTATCGAGACGGGAGATTATAATTTGTCTCCTGCCTCAAAACAGAATTAGTGTTGGACGCAACTCACTTCGTATGCATTCCTCGTATGCAAATACAAGGAAATGCATAGGAGCGGGGTTGTGGTGATTTGCGTTGAGTTTTGTCTGGTGGGTATCAAAACAAAATTTTATTTTCAAAATTTTGGAAAATTAGAAAATTTTAAAAATTAGAAGTGAACCCAAGACAATTCCAGACGCTGGGTATAGACGCGTTTTAGAATTCGTCTATAGATAACAGTAATTTGAAAAGTCGTGAAGCCTGGAAAATAGCATTTAGAAACCATGGTGACGGCTATATTACGTAGGAGTGTAAATTGAGTTTAGCAACTTCCACAGATTGGTGCCAACAGTGCAACTAGGGTGCTAAAGGTTAGTAGCACCAGAGGCGTACATGGACCCCACTCAGTAGTTTGCAGGATGTGTGATGTTCGATTATCAAACCTGTGGGTTTGGTATAGTCGAGTATTGTGGCTATGGTCCTTTCTAACTACTGTAGTTTAGTAGGAGTAATGGGAGTAGTTTGGGCATCAAAAAGTGAGTTGGTCACGGCCAGTTTATCTCCAAAGTTTTGCGCTATGCATGGGAATAGGTTAGAGGATAGTTAGTTAGGAAGAGACGGGATCTAGAGAGTCGAACCTGAACTGCTGGAAGGCGGGGGGGTTCGGGAGGTCTGTCCTTCGGCGGCATCTAACTGATTTACCCACAGTGTAGTTGGTTACGTAACGGCACTTATTGGGATATATATATATGTATATACGCGTAACATAATGGAGAGGGATATTAGAGCGCAACCGCGCAGAGGATTTACTGCCAGAGAGGAGGCGGAGCTACCATTCGCGCGACCAGGATGTAAAGACTCTAACGTTTACTACCATGGGCGGTCCGTGATGGAGCCGAACGGGAAGTATAAACCAAGTTATGATAAAGAATTACGGAGAGAAAGAATGAGAGCGTTGGGGGACCGGATGGAAGTCTTGCGGAGAGAGTATCGCACGCGGTATCCCTACGACTTTGCTTTGGACGTGTGCGACATTAGCGCAGATCCGGACGAGGAAATCGCACGACTATACCATATGAATATGTATTTACGACACGAGGAGCCTCTACCTGCAGTCCGAGACCAGTTCGACGGAATGCACCTGTATCGGAGGACTCGAGGCGAGGATCAGGAGACGCCGAAAGTCTTCAGCGTATACAAGCTCTTCTACAAGTGTGGTGAATGCATGAATAAACAGGACGTGGCGATTCCCGACCGACTAGACGAGCAACATCCGGAACCGATATTAACGCGATGTCCAGCTCACCAATTCCTTAGATACAACGAGGGAGGTTACCCGATGAGCAACCCGATGATCAGTATCGACTTCAGCGGAAAGCGACCTCCGAGACCCATTACGCCGACCGTTACGACATTAGATCCGTATACGGAGATTAAACCCTGTTCGACACCCAGTTTGATAGAGACGGCAGCGGCCATTTCGCTGTACCGAGCCTACAAGGATCTAGAGGCGCGGCGCGAAGCGGCGCGGGACTCGGGTACCAAACCCGCGGGTTTGGAGCTCTCGAGTCCCTGGACTGCGTTTACTTCACCTCACCGAGTGAGAAGCCTCACGCCTGAGCATCAGGACGACATAGACGCGTTGCGGCAGGAGGAGCGAGCGGCGAAGGCGAAGGAGTTATTTGAGAACAGGATAGCGGAGTATAATAAGACCGCGGATAGACATCAAGAGGAGACGAGGAGAGTGACCGGATTTGTTCCACAGGTCGTATCTCAACCCGGACCGGTGTATTATTCCGACGGTACCGAACCTGCGATATTAGTAGATCATCCGGAGTCGCGAGAAGCGATACGATTCTTGCCGATGGTAAGAATGGCGGACCATTGGAACGTTGACTGTCTACGGGAAGTTTTATGCGCGAAGTTCTTGCATGATGTCCCAATGCAGATCACAGATTACGACACTTTGGACAAGATTGGAGCTCCGGGGAAGGAGAGTAAGTTATTCGGATGGTTGGATAAGTACATCAAGGTATGGGTCGCGGTGGCTACATTCCCAGACGACGAGGAGGTAGACCAGACGTGGCTGAGGAGGAAGGGTTCTTATACCCGATATGATGACCACAAGGCGATCGAGCGCATGTGGACCCCATCAGATGAGATTCAGCGTCAGTGGAGGAAAACGGAGGAATCACTGCAGGATTGGAGGGTGATGTTCTACGACAATGAAGGAGGGTCCCATCAAGAATGTTTGACCAGCAAGTGTATTCAAATTCGTGCGGCCGATGGTGTGACTCATGTGTTTATGCTTGTGAGGGCGGATAGAGAGAGACCGGAGCCCATCATAACGACACAATATCGGAAGGGGAAGGATCCTAGGGAACAGATTTTGGAGGTATGCAGGCGAGGAGGTATGCACGGAGCGGAGCGTATCGACGCCAGGATGTTACCCAAAGAAGGTTAGAGAGGCTATTCTCAACCAAGATTACGTCAAGGTGGGATCGGGAGTCCAGAGCGATTTGGAGAGCGACTTCAACGCCATGACTGATCTGGAAGATAGATTGCCGAGACCGTTTGTCGACACCAAGCTATTGTTGCTATGGGCACAGGATATTGGAATTTATAGGGAGTATCCCAACTCTGCCAAGACTGGTATGGGCTTTATAGCACACTTGTTGTATAATTGGGACTTTAAGTTGAAGACGCAAAAGAAGTACGAGGAGGCGTATGGCGAATACAACACGCCACCGGGAGCGGAGTTCAAATCCCACTTCAAGCGGCAAGCGTTAGTGTATTGGAACATTTGCGCGCCACCCCGTGCGTCGCTACAATATTATTTGGTGCTTGAGTCGAACACGGTGACTTGTTTATTAGCGGATATCGTTGCGCGAGTTTTGAAGCGTCATCCATTGGTATTCGGAGGAGATCAATACGTTCGCTCGAAAGGGGGAATCCAATCCGACGTGATGAAGCGTTTCTTAACCCCGTTCTTCAACCAGTCGTTAGAGAATACGTCGATGGTGAGGAGAGGATTAGCGATATTCGAAGGAGTATATCGACAGAACATCGGAGATTTGGGAGACCGACCGTCGATGGAATATCCGACGCCAGAAGCTTTGGAGAAGTGGTTCGGGAATCAAACCCGCGGGTTTGGTACTCCCTTCCACTCGGAGGCTGATAGACCTGTTAAGGAGGGCTGGCCGGAGACTTTAGTAGAGGTGTTCGGAGTAGATCTTCCGGTGGAGAAGACATATCCGAAACGAACGCGGGAGGAAATATTGGAGATAGAGGACAAGGGCGAGGATGTTTACTTTGTTCCGGATCGACAACCGTTGACCGGAGAGGACGACATCGTATTAGACATTGGGAAGGAAGGAAGTGCGAAACCGATTGGAGACCTCATATACGAGAGGGCCTGGTTTCCACAAGCGCGTAGGTGCAAATTGTGCGGCAGCACAAGGCACAATCTAAAGTCGTGCGACGCGGTAATAGAGGCGGCGCATAAGGTCTGTCGTTGGTGCAATGAGACCGACCATTCGTTTCACACGTGCACCGTCTTCATTTCTCAATGTGGATATTGTGGAGTAAAAGGACACCGTAGCGCGAGATGTCAGCTGCGAGATGATTCCTTTCAAAACCATAGCGCTAACCTACTTCGGGAGATGTTAGATAAGTGGGAGAGTGTGGCGGATTACCATATTCAAGCGCAGATGCGTTGGTTACCATTTAAAGCGGGATATGGGTTTTGGGCGGTAGACCCATCGCATGTTGCGTACGAGCCATATCTTCAATCGCTACCACAATATCAGGAGCTCATCCTAACTTCTCAAGACCTTCCACAGAACACTGGAGTTATCGTAGTCCGAGAATACTTCAGACAATTGAACATGGACAATAAGTACACATGGAACTTCGTTGCTATTTGCGATCGCATCACGAAGGGTGTATTTACGGAGACTAGAAAAGTGGTACGCGCGCGAGGTGATTGGAGGATGGCGGCTATACAATACCGCAACGAATTCTTGTTGACTCATGTGCCAGTGGGTTCATTGACCGCCGAGAGGATACAGGAACAAAGGATCGCAGCGACCACAGCGACGACCGCTGGAGCTCAAGGCTCGCGGAAAGAACCAGGAGGAGGGGTCCAAGACAAGCGTCAAGTCAAGGACGACCACTACCACTCTATTATAGAAGCGCAACGGTTGCAGCGCAAGGCGCAGGGGGCGTCTGAGAAAGCGCGTGTGCAACTGCAGAAGGAAGAGTTGGCGGAAGCGACCACGGGAGCGCGACAATTGGGACGAGGCCGAGGGAGAAGTTCGAGCCGAGAATCTGTCGGGGCTCAGGGAACGTCGTCGCCGGTTCCGGGGAGTGACGCCTCACGGACGCCGTCAACGGAGTCGACTAGAGGACGATTAGTGTATCTGGGAAGGGGGCGGAAGAGAGGAGCGAGCCCAAAGAACCCAGGAGCGGGTCGATAATACATTATAGCACAGGGCGACAGACTCTAGATATATACATCATCGTCGCTCTGATGTATATTGTAGCATTTGAAAATTTTCGACTAGACTCGTATACACTAGTTGAGTTATTTTGAATTTATATTATGAAAGAGGCGAAGGAAGTGATTGGGGAGACAAACCTGCGGGTTTGGCTTACTCCTTTCACTTGCCCTAGCAAAAATTTTATATTTGATTTTGTATGTAGTAATCATTATGTAGTAAGAATGAACGAGAAACAATATTTTGTAAATTTAATTTGTATGTAATAATCGTTAAACAGTGAGAGAGATAATATTTTGTAAACTTAATTTGTATGTAATTCATTATGCAATATCTATGGCAATATTTGTAAATAGTAGAATTATTATGTTATTTAGATTGGTTGGAAGAAAATTATTTTGTTTTGTATACATCACCTTATACTCTTCTACAATTGGAGGGAAACATTATATGATTTCCCTTGGAGCGGTGTTACGGTATATGGCGCTGTATCCACAGTATTAGTCCATTATGCAGTATGCAGTATTAGTCCGTTATACTGTACGTAATATTAGTCTGTTGTGCAGTATAATTATTTAGATAAGGCGCAGTGTGGTGACATTTAGGTAAGGAAGTTAAAACGCCCATATATTTTGCATCCATTCATTTTGTATAGTATGTAGCCCTACCTACGTAATTTTGTATTAGGATATATGTAGATAGTTCCAGGGTAGCGAGTTTACTCGGACCCTGGATTTTGTGCTTGCTGATATTAGTTTGATAGGGCTAGCATATAGGGACGCTGTCCTGGCCATTCAGCAGCCAGAGACGTGATCCATTACCATATATGGTAATAATTTGAGGGCATAGGGCTACAATCCGGTCTCCTTATTGGATTAACTGCTTCCAGGTTGGTTTAATGCTAGCATGGACTGGAGAGCCAATGGGAGAGCGATTGAGTCACCTTATTGCATCACCCCATCCGGATCACCTATAAATTGGCGGTGTGCCGGTAGGGCCTTTTGTTGTTCATATTGTTGTTCATATATTTGTTCATATGTTCATGCCTTATCACATGACACACCCCTGTTACAATTTACTTGCTGAGCTGTCTCTAATTTTGTATTAGGATATCGTATTTTCTGCAATTTGCTAATTTTGATTAATTTCTTGGAATGATTTGCTAGTGCGATTACTTTGCTTGTGTTTCTCAATAATTCCTTCGATTACTGCAAATTACAATCGAACTATGATTTCTACCTTTGATTGATGGTTCTATGTGATTCTTTTCTGCGCAATAATCCCAAGGGATTCCTGAGACTGTCAGACTTTGTGATTTGCATGCGCCGCTACGGTAGCTATTAGCATCATGGAGGGCTAAGGTGCCAGTGGGCGGTGGGCGCATCGGGGGGTTGAGCGACTAGGAGAGAGCGGAGGATTCAAAGCGGGCAACGCTGGCCAGGGTCACCGTTGCGGGCGGGTATCTTGCACTGCGGCACGCAGACCGATCGCCGGTACAGTATCTAGGGGGCTGATGATCCAGGTTTTGTCTCTATTTAGTATTAGGGGGGCAGGAATTGGGTTAGTTAGGAATCCTAGATGTACCCGGGAGAGGCCTGCGCGTATTAAAACGTTGAGTGTGGAGTACGAGTAGTGAATTGCACAATTGTAAACTGTGATTTCTAACGCTGATTGGTGTGTTATTGAAGTGTGCCTAAGATTACGAATGCTTAGATAGGCGCTCTTTTTCCTTTGATTGATTTCTATTTCTTAGTTACAATAATTAGTTATTGATTAGGTCAAAGTAATACGGCAATTTAGGCTATTACTAGCGAAACCTGTTGCGTGATAAATTAGAATTACGTATTCTGGAACTCTTAGTAATTAGTACGCTGTTAAATATTTGTGACTGTAATTAATTAGTAAAAAATTAAGAATTAGTACGCAGCATAGCGGAGAGTAGCTAAGGTAATAATTAGTGTACTGTAAACTATTCACGCTGAGCGGTTATTTGCATTAGCGGGCAATCAGCTAGAACGCACTATTCGGTACGCACGATACGCTAGTAATTTTGCTGGCCTAAAGCCAGTCGCGGGCAGTTTTAGACTCGGAGTGGTATTATCCACGTAGAAACAGATACTGTACCATTTTGATATTTTAAATATTCTCGCATTCACACATTACGTTAGGGAACCTCCAGTATTCGCGATTAGAAAGACGTAGGTAATAGCGTGCTTTAATAGTGATAAAATTAGGCGTAAGAATACTCTGAGTGCAAGGCCTCTCGCACTCGTCTTAAGTAAGCTTAGGGAGCCGACTCGGGTTTATTGTTTTGGTTATTCCCGCGTGGCTCATAGATTCGAACAGTTAGCTCTCTATTGAGCAATCGGTAGAGAAAGGAACAAGCGATTTTGCAGGAGTTGTGTAAAATTAGTAAAATATATTAGTGGACGGCAGATTAGCGCCATCTAACGGTAAGTAGCGGTTTTGTATTTAGCAACCCTTACAATTTAGTAATATCACGCTCCTGAGCCCCTTTACTTAACAGTAGAGCAGTCTTTGTGTCTTATTGGTTAGACGAGAACTTATTAGGTTGGCAGAAGGATATTAACGGGTATTGGTCTGTTCAACAGTTCTGCTGTTAGTATAGAGGTCGCGGTTGTTTATCACCTTTCTTAGAGACAGGCTTATATATCTATACTGTATATAGATGACATTTTTTTAGTCATATTTATGCCATTTTAGGACAAAACTTTTTGTCCTAAAAATTATTTTTGCCCCATGTAGGGCAAAAATAATTAATTTATCAAAAAAATGGTTGCGTTTCGTTATTCGTTTTGGTTGTTCGGTTTTTACTTCGTAGTCAATGTTAAGATCTATCAATTACAATTAGGTCATGAAAATGTTATTGATCTGGGCAACATAGTAAACTAAATGTATTTAAGATATTGGAAAATTAGAAAAGGTTACAAGAAAATAATAATATAAAAATAGCTTCTATATATTCATGGATCAATAGCTTGCATATATTTGATTACATACACCTAACATACTGTATCAATTTTAAATATTGAAATGAAAATGTACACACAGGATAAAATCTTACTCATAAAGTCTGTATGAAATACTTGTTATACGATATGAAATACTAAATTCAATTGAAGTAGATGTACAAGATGTCAGGAGGAGCTGCTTCCTTTATATCATGTGATGAAACAAATAATAATCAGACTAGCCAGCGAAAGGGCTGGCGACTTTACATGTTGGTCGCCATGTTGTTAATGTATCAAATGATACCAGGTTGGTGTCAGAATCTACTGGAAACATTCTTCCCAATTGTTGTAGAAGAGCGTGGTTGGTCGAAGACTCTTATTGGTGCATTATTGGCAATGTTTTCTATGGTCAGACTTATAATATACATTAGTTGCCCTCATTCTATAAAGAATTGGGGAATTCGTATCTCTTTGGGCCTATTTGGAATTATTGGGGCAGTTTCGCAGTTGGCATTCGGGTTTGTAGAATACATTCCAAAAGACAACGATGGATTATATATATTTGCTTGTTTTTCTCTGCGCACCTTAGAAGCAGTTGGACTCAACATCAGTTATATGTATTCATACAGTCTATTGATGGAGTTGTGGCCTGAACAAAGAACTTTATTAGCCAGTTTAGCTATGGTTTCTGGCACTGTGGGAGTTATGGTTTCACCAGTTTTTGGTTCAACCATTTTTGTTTCATTGGGATTTGAGTTCCCCTTTATAATATCGGGTTTGATGTTTCTTATTATTCTCCTTTACTGCTGGTTTGAGTCGCCACGTTATATTTACGACAGATCTGAATCGAAAGATAGACCAACTTATATTGGGCTTCTGAGAAATCCTGCTATTTCACTTATATTTATTTTGAATATATATTCCAGACTATTGTCATCCTTCACCTTTGCAAACTATGCTGCCTACATTCACCACAACTACAATGTTAACCAGTACAATATTGGTCGTATTTATATGATATTTCCAGGTCTTTATGCTTCTACTGGTCTAATAATGTCCTTAATGATGAATAAATTGAAGACCATCATACCAACTGTATTTGGTGCAATTTTACTAGCAGTGTCAATGCAACTAATTGGTCCTACAGAGCTATTGGGTTTATCTCATGTTCTCTCCATCTCTGTCACTGGATGTGCTCTCCTTGGATTCGGTAATGGACTAAACGAAACACCTGGGGTGGAAACACAAACACAACTAACGATTAATATTTGTGGTTATAACGATAATGTTGATACCAGATCACTTCTCCAACAAATGTTTAGAATTGCACAATCTATTGGTGCTATTACAGGTCCTGTTCTTGGTGGATTCTTCAATGATTATTTTGGTATGGAAGTTGCTTCCTCGCTTCTCAGTTTGTTTGGGTTACCATTTATATTCGGTCTGATTGCAGTGTTCGCTTTTAGATGTCAGGTTAGTGAGATGTGATATTGAGAAGTAGATACATCCACTGTGAATGAAGCATTTTGGCAACTCATACTTTGTTGTCAGTCTAGATGTTTGTGGTAATGGTATTTTGTCAATTTATTTTAGTTTTGTGTTTAAATATTACATACCAATAATGCTGTAGGGGAGTTGAATTGGAGTTAATGGTATTAATAGTACATGTAGACAAGTACTAACAATAATAACACTATTGGCATGTTTGACAATTTATAGAATAACATAGCCCAGTTTAGTAATGTGAGGTGCTTATGGTGGGTGATTTAAATGCAAAAACTGCTACATTACCTGATTACATAGTTTTGGATAAAAGTGCCAATGGTCTAAATTGTGCCAGATGATTATGTATTTGATATTGATGAATTTACTAATGTATTTTAATGTTTAATGTTCAGGTACACAGAGTTTCTAAGACAGGTGCCGTTAACCAGCATGGTCGGAGGCTTATAGAACTGCTTAGAGAACCTTCGGTTATCACCACTTACAATCCTTGTTTTCTGATCTAAACTTTCCGATATCTCTTTGCTTAGTTTAGTTATTATTTGTAAAGTGAAGTGATAGGTTTTGTAAATTACGTAAATATACTGTAAACTCTTGAACATGTATATTTCTAACAGTCCACCTTTGGGACAGCCAAACATTTGGGAAATGGCTGCCTAAACCGTTAGGCCGTCAGCAACGCAGGGAAAAGATGTCCACAACACTCTTCTAAGCGCCCACTTTAGATTCGCCCGCGCGCCCATTCGAAATGCTCCACTCTTGCCATACAGCGCCCACTTCAGAGGAAGGTAAGACTTTGTTTGACCCCCTTGCCTGCCGTAAGACCTATATATCAGGGTAAGTGTGACGCCGTCCTGGGATGCCGTAAAATTTAGGATAAATTATCTAAGATTTCGACAGATTCAGTGCCAAATCCCCGGATTAACCTGTATTCCCTACAGGTGTGCACTATTGCTGTTCGTCAGTACGCGCAAGTACACTTTAGGTGCGGATAGCACATGTTCTATAATTTGGTGATTTGTAGTACTGACAGTTCGGTACCGGTTCACTTTGTAGTTTATACATTAGCACCCCCCCCCCCCCCCCCCCTGTCTGAGCCCGAGATATTTGATCAGGCAAGGAGCATTTCTGCTACCGGCACATGCTTGGCCTAGGGAGGTTACTAATATCCTACTGCGCCTTGCCACGTAATGATAGGTATTTACTGCTAACCACCGCAGTAACAAAGTTCTAGAATCAAATTAGTATACCAGATCAGCTAACGTACAGTAACAATTAACACCTATTTTCTTATCTTACAACCAGAATCTGGTATTAGTGCCGATCACAGGTGTAGTTACTAACACCGTAATTGCCTGGTTAAGTTGTGGATAAGAAGGAGAGAGTTTTGACGTCAGTTTGTAAGTATTATGCCCTTCAGAGCGCGACTAGCTTATTTTAGTAGCTAGCGCCCAGTATTGTTTTGGTCAGAAATCACTAAAACCTAGTACAATGGAGTACACCAAAATTGTTTCATTCGTAACACACACACACACACCCCCTTTCAAGACCTACTATTTACTAGCTTACTTTAGATTGCTTTTCAGTAGGATCTATTCTGCAGTTCAACCATTCGTAGTTTTAAATTTGGGAGATAATTGATATTTAGTTTTACGGCAAGGGAGCATTTACTTATTTGACTGTTTTTATCTGTAAACAGTATTGTTACTTTAGGCACTACCCCCTTTTGACTGATTGGCACTGTCAGTATTGTTACGCTAGTCTGTTAATCCACTAGCTCGTATATAAACCATATAAATCACACTGCGGCAAGTTTACGGTATTTAGGTCCGTTAGCAATAGTTAGGATTCGCTGCGCGGGGATTGTTTCCTCGTGAGTTTGGTCTGTCACCGTAGACTGTACATCTGCCTCACCGGTTAGAAGCCGGGTATCCATTTTCTCACTTATTCGTACAAATTTAGCCGGTAGGCTAGATTATTATATTTTATTATATACTTTTGATTTTATTTGTACCGGTTAGGGTATATATATAGTATATATATATATTAAGGTAAGTTTGACATTTCAACATTCTGACACTTTGACATTTATTACCCATACATGACGTATATAATAGACATGAGTGATACACCACATTCGACTCGATACCCACCTACCGACTATGACTCGTGCGACCCGGACAGATCGACAGTAGATGAACCGAGAAGGAGAACCCAAGATTCTACCGATGTCAAACCGCGTGCGTCGCCGGTACCCCGAATGGAAATACCAGAGGCCACAACGCGTAGCGACAGCAGAATCGAAGATTTCCTTACCATCCTGCAGACCAGATCGCGTGAACCGGACATGGTAAGTTTGGCTGGAAGCCAAGAGAATGTTATTAGGAGTATAGGAGGATACATGGCCCAGATTACTCGAAATTTCGGAGAAGGTTTTCGTGTTTTGCGCGAATTAACCACCCCGATGTCGAGATACGAGTTCTACACCTTACAAGTAAGAATATAAAGTAGGGTTAATTCCTCCGTAGATAAACTTAAAGGTTTACACGAACTCGCAGAGTTGCATGGTGACAACTTTACCCAGGTAAGGATAATTGATAAGTTGGTAAGTGCGAGGGAAAGCCTCATTCAGTTTAAGTAAGTTGTAGGATCGGCTCAATGAGAGCAACTCGACCAGCTGATGGGTGAGTCTGTTTCCGACGCGTTGTTGCAACCCGAAGATGAAGAAGAACTATACTGTCTGGACGGGAGGTTAGAGACGCTCACCAATTTGCTTCATAGATGTGGCGTACCGATCGAAGAACCAGAAGTTGAACCGCGTGGGACGATGGAAGTTCTAACTATGGAAGGCTCGCGAGCCTACCAAATTCCACAACTGGATAGATCGTTCATTAGCGTACGGTTAGCGCACAAGCTGACATTAGTAGGACGATGTCGGTGATTACTCAACAATAGGAGATCACACGCCAACAACAAGTCGCCGAGGAGGAAGCGCAACGGCAGATGGCACAAGTTGCCATCGAAGGAGAAAGGCAACGCCGGGAAGATGAAGCAAAAATCGTTAAACTTCATGCCCAAGCCGAATTTGAAGCATCAGAAATGTGCAAATTGGAGGAGGAGTTGGCGTGACAAACAGCGGCAGCCGAGTTAGCACGAAACAAGGCGGCTTCTGATGCACGTGCCAAACTAGAAGTGCGACAGATAAACGCTCGTTTAGCTCTACGGGAAGCGTAGTTAGCCGCGCAACAGCAGCAGGACGATCAACGCGAAAGAGAGATGCAGCTTCAGTTCGAACTGAATCGTAGATCGCGCGAGGTCGCGAACGCAAAGGAAGACCTCGAACTCGACGCGAGAGATAGATCTATAAGGTCTCGAGCTGGACATGACTTGTCTGCCCTGGATCGCATGGAGACTCGATATTGCGGAATTCAGAAGCGAATCAAGGAAGGAAGTGTAGGAGCGATAGATCGAGGAGAGGAGTTTGTCGAGGATTACTGTCAACGTTTTCCCCAAGTTATTCCTATGCTCAAACCCACAACTCCAGTAAAACTGATCATAGTTGCGAAGCTGATGGAAATATCACCCGTGCGAGGTAACAGGTTTGTTATATCGGAATCAATTCTGCAGCCACGAGCGACTTCATCGCCGATTCTCACAGGTAAGATAAGTAGTCCACCTACAGTAAGCCGTAGTTTACTTGTAAAGAGAGACAAACCTATATTTATGACAATCAAACAGGTGAGTAAGCCGTTACCAGTTAAACCTGTGACGTGCTGCGTGAACCCAGTCATTTACAGACTGACTACGATTAAACCTGACTTTACACAACCGTTGACACATTGTTCAACCTATAACTATGCTATCTGTTCAAACCTATAACTTCGCGGAAGGCTTGCGAGCCTACCGAAAGACAAGCAAACCTTGTGGGCAGTACCCACAAGTTAGAACGAGACACACCAAAACCTACGACTTCATGGAAGGCTTGCGAGCCTACCAAACGACGAAGGACCATCTCATATTCTCCCATCTCTTGTATGGTGTATCCACCTCTCTGTCTACTAGGTGCCGGCTGTCGTAGTACACCGACTCGGCCTTCAGCCCCGGGTGGTCTACCAGACATGTGAAGGCCACCTTAAAGGCTCTTCTGTAGTTTAGAGGTGCTCCTGATAGCAGAAACGCCATTGGCTCTCTTCCGATAACCACGGCCATGAATAGGTTTAGTAAACCTATCATTATCCAATCCTCCTGTAGGATATATATCTTCTGATATATCTTTATCGCTCCCTTTTGGAACTGATACACTTCCTGTTTCCCTGGCCTCGCTCCCCATTTTAGTGAGTTCCCCAGCTCCACTCCGTACTCCTCCCGGAACTTACCCCAGTCCATCGGCTTGTGGCAGACGAGCCCCATGAGCTGACCCATCGCCACTGCTCCGCAATGTCCTGTGTTCTCTACCAATCCCAACCCGTCTGGCCCCATTATGGCCATATAGACTGCTTGCATGTCCAGGAGGTTGGGGGTCTCCGGTCCGACGATCATCTCCGCATCGTCGTGGATCGCCGATCCCACCTTCACCGTAGTCTTCTCCCTCACTAGGTCCTGCACCACCCTTGGCAACCAGTTTAACTTCGGCCCGCTCTTCTTCCCGTAGGTTCCTAGATCGAAGAGAAAGATGTCTCCATTTGGTGCAGCCAAATGCAGTAGTATGGTTCTTGCCGATCCCGCTGACCCTCTTCTCGAGCCCTTGTCGTCCTCCACAGTCCCCTCGTCGTCTAGGACCATGTATCCGCCCCTACTCAGACTCCTCAAACCTCCTCCATTCCTTTCTCGGTGGTTGCCTCAGATACTTTGGTATCCCGAACTTCGCTTCATCTCCCTTCACTACGTAGCGAAAATGCTCGAGGATCGAGTTGTCCAGCGACGGCGTCCTGTAGGTCCCGACCACTCGTCTCTCGTGCATCTCCCTGAAGTGGTCCTGGTGGAAATATTTCACTGTTAGGTAGCTATTTGTATATTAGTAACTACGTAAAAAACTTTTAAAATCCGACGTATTTTGCCTTGCTTTCACGGTTTGTTGGTGAGTCACTGATTGCAACTACTTTGAGTGTATGACAGTATGACTTATTTGCATTAGATCATTATAAGTAGTTTTATATGCTTAATGAAACACAGTACAATATACACTATAATATCGATAGAACGCGGCCAAGGCACAGTACACGTGGGATGGTAAAAATGGCCCCTTCTTCGGGTCATTTTATTTAATAAATCAATTTTGAAACAAGTGGGCCACTCAAATTCTCAGCTCAGTTTATTTGTAGGATCAAATTGAATTCAAAAGGGCCACTGTATAATGGCCCTAATGTTATTTATCACATTTTCAGTTCGGCCCGTTTCCTTCTCAACTAATTTGATAAATTTCATATGAAGTCAGATCAAATAGGGCCTATTATGGCCCTTTCTTTCTTCACTATATAGTAAGCTCAGTTCGGGCCAATGATATATTATTCCAGACAGTAAGAGGGCCAATTTTGGCAAATTTTGGCCCTTTTGACTTTTTTGGCCCTAATTCCATTTTATACATTTTGGTAAGTGGGCCGAAAATTGTGTTTTCATTTAGTAATAAAGTGAAGGTGCATAACTTTTTAGAGGAAGGATATACACAAAGGGCCATCCAAGCCCGTTTGCGGTTTCGGGCTAAAGGGCCAAAAAGGGGCTAAAGGGCCACTTTTTAATACCCCCCAAGTCGCAATAGGGCCACTTTTGATATACAAAAGTGGCCCTTCAGCCCGAACGTATATCTATATATATATGTGTGTGTGAAACCCGTTTACTGTATGACAATATAATAAATTGCTCAACACATGATCTTCCCTTTGATTGGCCGACAGGCCATATTGCTACATTGACTTTGCTAGGTATTAATAAGACAGCTCAACTGCATGCAACCCAACAGCTCAACTACATGCATTTCTCAAAAAGACGCAGCATTTGTTATGTTACATAACAATCTACATAACTCTCATAATAACTTGGAGTATATTATACTCCAAGAATCAGCTTATACATATTAAGATCAACGAAATGGACAACGTTATTATCACTTTCATATGTTCGCCATCTAGCGGTAGACTGGAGAACTGTAGATGAATCACCTTTATAAAGAATGATTCAGCATTTGGTTGCATTCAGCAATAATTAGCATGACAAAATGGTAACACCGACAATGACAACTATTTTACAAAATTTACCCAACCCCCTAAAAGCGCAGCATTGCCAGCTTTGTGGCTCGACCCACAAATCATAATTTATTTTAATATTATATCATCTTGTTCTGTTGTAAGGTGAGGTGGTATATATAATAAGACTGTCTAACAATTGCAAGCAAGTCATCGTCACGGTTGCTTTTTGGTTTGTTGGTTTTACATACGTAATGATAAGTTATTTACTTCTTTCTTGACCTTAAGAAATAAATAAAATAAAATAATAATTTATATAAGTAGATAGCGGGATAAATCACAATATTTCAACTCCCCTTGCGGGAGCCTTCCTCAGGTGAGTAATTTAATCAACTACTGTTTACGGAGAAACCCTAAACTACCGGAATAATTGCATAAAATATAACAATAATAATGTACAAGTTAAAATTCAAAGTTCCCGCCTACCCAAAACCAAGCTAATTCCAATAAAACAAAGATGAATAGGCACATTTTCCGCAAGTTATTAAATCAATAATTACAAAGAGAATGCAGAAGGAATAAATACAGTTTTTTAGTTTTTAGACAATTAAAGAGATAAATAAATACTGTATAATAAACCCGCCCGCATCCACCCTACATCAAATTTACCAAATAGGGAACAAATTGGTAAATAATGACAGTAGTTGATTAAATTCCTCACCTGAGGAAGGCCTCCGCAAGGCAGTTGAAATATTGTGATAATTAAATAATTATTGCAATTCATTGTCCCGCTATCTACTTATCTGATATCAACATGAATGCAAACTCTATCAGAATAATAATTTATTCCTCACGCTTTTATCGTTTATAATGGTCGTATATAAAATAAAGTTAGGTTTGTTGTTTTGGTTAGAAAACAACGCCCCTGTAACCTGATCCTATCCCTTAATGTCACATTTCTAGGACATTAACTATTTAACAAACTAAACACATGTTTGGTGTTTGTGGTGTTTGTGTGTGTTTGCCCTATTAACTCTTTGAATTAGTGTATGGATGATAAAAACTACAACACTAAAATTTAGATAGATATCTTATAATCCTGTGTAACTTACCTAACTCAATTATACCATACAGTATGTAGACTACTACTAGGATCGGCATGCTGCATTGCAGCTGCATTTTTAAGAATGCTGTGCCGGCTGGTCGACAAAATTGCGCCACCACAACTCCCTATCACCCATGACATTTGCTAGATCATCCGCATCTTCAAGGCCAGTGTCCTATAAGATGCGTCTCAAGAAAGTCATGGGCTGTCCACCTTGCTTATTCACTCCATGAGGCTGCCAAAGTACAAGATTATGCACTGGCTGGTCCTCACGGCGAAAGCAATGTCCTGCAAAGCGGAGGCGATTTTGTTCTAGTGTCAAGCTTGGGGGAACCAATGAGACACCTCCAATGTTATATAGTGTCTGGTTGGAGATGTGTGCATTGTACTTGACACAATGAACCCGGCGTAGCATTCTTGTGAATGTGCCATCCAGAGATTTGGTGTCCTCAGCAGTTAGAGCCCAGCATTGACTCCCATAGAGGAGTACTGGAACTACTGCTGCTCTAAATAATCGGACCTTAAGGTTCTGATTAATTCTCGGTTACTTCCAAATCCTGGAAAGCCTATTCAAGGCTGCCCATGCCTTTCCCTTACGTATTCAAAGGTCCTCACCTGACTTCCGGTTCCATGATCCCAGGTAACAGAAGTCGTCCACATGCTCAAGAATACCATCTTTTGAGCTTATGCTCAACCGATCAGAGACTTGCTGATGACTTTCAAAGTTAACTGTCAAAATTTTGGTCTTCCTGATGTTAATAAAAAGACCAACACTAGAAGCAGCATGTTCTAATGAGCTGAGGAGCCGTTGGGCTCCCTCTAGTGATTCTGAGAGTACTCCTAAGTCATCAGCAAAGTCTAGATAGATCAGTTAGGTACCGGTACTTGGCAGGATTTCCTCGAATTCTGGCGCCAGTAGGTGGAGTTATCAACACCCCATCATCATTATGATGATCTAAGGACGTGCGTAGAACATAGTCAACCACAATTATGAACAAGAATGGTGCAAGTGTGTCTCCCTGGAAGACGCCCCATAACACTTCAAATGGTTCTGTGTCACCGTCAACAGTAGACACAAATGTTGTTAACCATCGCATACTGATCTGATTGCTGCAATAATTTCATCAGGAATCCCATATAATGAAAGTATGCTGAACTTACGTGAGCGAGAGACTGAATCAAAGGCCTTGAAGAAGTCAGCAAAGATAACAGCCAGATGCCTGTCTTTCTCTTTTGATAACTCTTCAATTATCCTTCTAAGTGCCAAAATGGGCCCCATGGTCCCACGATCTTTACGGAACCCATTCTGATTTCCACGGAGCAGTCTCTCAATGGTCTCGGCTAGGGGTCAGTACTCGTGTTAGTAACGCGAGGGCTCATCGTCATCGTCATTTTGTTAATTTAATAACACGCATTTGTTGCTGGGGATACTAGATTGGAAACAAGTAAATTATATACCTATATTTTGTTCTCGTGCTACTACTGTAATACATAATGTCTTAATTGAGGATATTATATTGGGGGAGTAAAAAAGTTGGATAGTGAAGGAGTGATAAACCTTCGAAGTAAGAATCTAGGTAACATCCAGAAAAGAGGGGGGGGGGGGGGGGGGGATTGGCTTACACCATCTCATGAAAAAGTCCCTTAATTCAGGAACATGCCCCCACCCCCCCTCCGATATTTTACCAAATAGTAATAAAATTCAATTATATTTGAAACAGAACCAATTTACTCTCCCATTCAAATTATAATTTAATAAGTATTACTTATAGGCAGCAGAGCATATGGTAGTCCTGGCCATCATAAATACATCAATGGACTGGTTTTAAGTTCTTGAATATATATATTTTTAAGTTCTTGTATATACTTATACGATTATGTAATATTTAGAACTTGTTCAAAGATATCAATTATATCAGAAATAATGCTGCAACAAAATCATAATTAATTTCAATATTATACTTTAATATATTCTTGGTAAATCTGCCCAAACCTGCACTGTTGCGAACATGACATGTGTTCATATGTTTATAAAGATAATATATATATAATATATATACCAATCTGTCATTATCCACTCATACAATTCAATGTTACTCTAAATTTAATTATCCTAGCCAGTCGTCCACAGGGACATCTACGTGTTGACGTGGTGTTTGCCAGAAAAGTAGATCCAAACAGGGTGACATGGTCGCTCTGGCAATGGAATATAACATCGACATCATCTGCATCCAAGAACATCGGATTTGTCATGAAGACACTGCCATGAAGTACAATGACATTGGAAATGGATGGACGTTAGTAACAAGCTCAGCAGTAAGAAACTCGGCCAATGCATCAATTGGTGGAGTAGGAATTCTGCTAAGCCCATTTGCACTTAAGACCCTAAACAACTACAAATCTCTAAACAACAAATCTATAAATTCCAGGGTTATGATCGCAACATTTGATGGGAATCCCAAGGCAACAGTTATATGTTGCTACAGTCCAACCAATGCCTCAGAGCCAGAACAAGCAGTCAAGTTTTATGAAGAACTGACTGGACTTATAAAGGACATTCCGAAACACAATGTTAAATTCATTGATTGCCCAAATTGGCCCAGAAGACATCAAGGGTTACACCTATAACACCAGTTCTAACAGAAATGGGTACTTACTTTTAGACCTAATGGAAGAATGTGAATTGATACCAACAAACAACACATTCGAAAAGAGTAAGGGGAAGCTATGGACCTTTCAATACCCTAATGGAACCAAAGCACAACTGGATTACATCCTCATAAACAAAAAGTGGAGAAACAGCATGATCAACTGCGAGGCATACAGCTCGTTCAACCTAATTGGTTCGGACCACAGAATTGTGACTGCAGAGATCAGACTCAGTTTGAGAGCCAGCAAACCCAGGACAAGCAAGCAAATCAAATATGACTGGGAAAAACTCAGAACTGACAATGCTATAAAGGATGCATGCATATACAGTAGAAGTTCAAAACCGCTTTGAAGCACTTCAGTCGGTTATATTGAAAAATATCGAGACATGAAAAATATCGAGAATAAAAATAACGCGAGTAAAAACATCGAGTGTTGAAAAATAACGATAATATCGAGAGTTCAAAAAATATCGAGAGTAAAAATATCGAGGGTAAAAATATCGAGAGTAAAAATACCGAGTGTTGAAAAATATCGAGAGTAAAAATATCGAGAGTAAAAATATCGAGTGTTGAAAAATATTGAGAGTAAAAATATCGAGTGTTGAAAAATATCGAGAGTAATAATATCGAGTGTTGAAAAATATCGAGAGTAAAAATATCGAGTGTTGAAAAATATCGAGAGTAAAAATATTGAGTGTTGAAAAATATCGAGAGTAAAAATATCGAGTGTTGAAAAATATCGAGAGTAAAAATATCGAGTGTTGAAAAATATCGAGAGTACAAATATCGAGTGTTGAAAAATATAGAATGTTGAAAAATATCGAGAGTAAAAATATCGATAGTAACAATTTTTTTAAATAAGGGTTGTATGATAATTTTTTTTACTAAAAATGTTCTAGAACAACAATATTTATCAACATTTGGTAGCTTATACAGTACGTGTTCTAATATAATATTTAACAATATTTATAATATTTATCAAAATTTATAGCTAGTACTTCTTTTATAATATTTATTAAAAAAATAGCAAAAACTAGCTAGTATAATAAATCTGGTAAATGGGTACCCAAGGTGACTACATAATGCCATTCACTTGCACTGTTGTAACCCATGCACTGCAATATTGTTCCATAATTCTAAATAAAATGCTCAAGTAAAATGCAATATTTTTACTCTCGATATTTTTCAACACTCGATATTTTTCAACACTCGATATTTTTCAACACTCGGTATTTTTCAACACTCGATATTTTTCAACACTCGATATTTTTCAACACTCGATATTTTTCAACACTCGATATTTTTCAACACTCGATATTTTTCAACACTCGATATTTTTACTCTCATCCATGTTTGATGATGTTATTGAGGACATTGTCGTGGATGTTTGTGGGGATAATTCTGACAAGGAATCCGTGGCCTGTACCAACTCGGATCTGGTACTTCCTTATTACAGAAGGAACGCGACGGTTTCGCCGCCAGGTCCGTATGAATGGTACAGCGACAGCATCGAGCGTAGCGAGGGAAGTAGCAGCAGTACAAGTAGATAGGATCACGGTAGTTGAAAACGGCCATATAAATTAAATGATTTAGTTTTTATATATTTCCCGGAAGGATATTATTTATCTCAACATAAAGTTTACCCGTTGCAAAACCGCCCTGCTATTGAAAAACACCAGCTAAATACCTTGAAATATTTTATTGATGGAAAATTATTGGGGTAAAATCTCCAGTAATGGCCAATTATAGGAATCTTTTTAAACTTTTTTCCCGTTATATATTGTGAACTTTTTTCACGTTATATATTGTGGACTAAAAGTAATACATAATAGTTCAAACCGAGGCGTCTTAAACATCAGGCCAGAACTAGTATAGATTACATACTTAAACACTGTGGAAATTGTTTTCCCCCGCAGCACCCCTACAAATTTACTAAAGTTAAAATGTTCTAGAATATTAGCTAGTGTCAAATTTTGGCTTTATATCTCACCAATTTTGGTAAAGAATTGACATAGGGAGACGAGTTTTGCAAACTAATAATCGATTGTTTGATGGCATTTTAAATCGTCCGTTTCATCTGGACGTTGATACATTATTCTGGAACGTTTTGCTATTTGTAATTGTATGGAATTGTTTGCTAAATGGAACTGGACAAACTTGACAATCACGTGGGTTGTGAATCCATGAATTTCGCCCATTTGAATAATATATACCAGGATTTCACATTTCGGTCGAAATTCTACTGGAATTTTATATATTAATAATTTGTATTTTCTCCAAATTTCTCCTTAATTAAGTGTTTTATAGCGCTTATTTCTATTGTATAGCCTGTACATATACTAATTAGTTTGTTGTTTTGGTTAGATTCAGCCCTTCTGCAAATTGTAGTTTTGGTGAAAACCTGGTATTCTTCACATGGTGGTAAACTGCAAAGTGGAATATAACAGGAACAGAAAGTTTGGTATAACTTTACATAGGCCAGAAATTTGGAGTTTGAGTTTTTAATACTGTACAGGAGGATCTGGTTGATCTAAAATTTCAGGGTGGTTTGTTATTTTTAAGGGCGTTGCTCTTGTTATTTCTCACATTTAATAATTTAATAACATATAAAGTTATTGGTTAACTGCGGTACGGCTTGAGGTCCAAAAAAAGGAAATTTTTATTATAATTTTCACGAAATAATAACTTTTTCGATTTACATTAAATTTCCATTGTGTTTACAAAGCAATCTAAACCCCCAATGAATGACTCAACAACTCCCTAATGAATGACGACGATGATGAAGTGAAATTTATCAACAGGTACACAGTATTAATTATACATTTAAATCTAATAATTAAAGTTTATTGAAAGTTATCTCCTGCCTGGATGTAGTAAATCATAAATCCATCTTGACTATAGTCGACTGAAGTAATCTGAGTCATCGTCTGTGTCCGTTCAGTTTTACTGAACACTGTCACCATTTTCTTTGTTCATTTTCTCTGAAGTGTCGTCTATTGGATGTTTCGTCATAAAGGAATACAGAACACATTAAACAATTATTTACATGCTAGTCCTGTAGTCCCGTCACTGCAAACTGGATAATAAAGCAGCACTCAATTAACATAAATGGAAATAATACATTCTGGAATATGGTAATTGAAGTTGTTTCCATGTCATTGATTACTTTGCAGCATTCCGACCTATAGGCCGCAACGCTGCAAAGTGGTACCTGCAGTGTCTGCCATATAAACTCACCATGCCACAATCTCTGACATATAAACTTCCCATTCCACAATCTCTGCCATATAAACTCATCATTCCATAATCTCTGCCATATAAACTTCCCATTCCACAACCTCTGCCATATAAACTCCCCATTCCACAATCTCTGCCATATAAACTCCCCATTCCACAATCTCTGCCATATAAACTCACCATTCCACAATCTCTGCCATATAAACTCACCATTCCACAATCTATGCCATATAAACTTACAGTAGTACTGAAATAACTTCAAAGTTAGGAGCCATATATTTAGTACTATCGCTATTTAGCACCAAGTTAGAATGGTATTCATGAAGGCTGATAGACTAAGGTGTTTATTTAGTATTAGTACCGGTACTAATCTTATTGATTTTTCCAAGAACACCGTTTCTTCATAGTCCAGAGATAAAACTGAGAACTTAGTAACGAGCTAAAGTTATCTCGGTACTTTCATCTCGGTAGTTTCAATAACAACGCGAACAACTGTAGGCCTGCCGACAATAAGACCAAGAAAGATACCGGTACTAGGCCTATACAGTTTTTATCTTTAAGTCAGACTACAGCCAGATAGCACAATGTCACCGCTCTTAATCTCCACAGTTGTCATCGTTCTGGGCCGTTTCGTTGTGGCAGAACCATCCGATCCGCGGGGTAACCCTGCAACCCACCCAATACCCGTATTGGACTGGTTTACCGAACACCCTGTCGCTACCGTTTCGAACTGCCGCGCCGAATCGACGGAGATGTGGTCGACGAGTGCATTTAGCCTCTACTGTTGTACTGCTCTCGTCGGGGAAGAAGATCTTGGGTCTCCGCTCCACGAACTAGAGGCCTAATAGCGAAACTCTGTCTCTGGCTGGGGATATTGAGACCAACCCTGGACCCAGCAGGACGCGGGCCCCGAAGATCAACTGTCCCGTCTGTCAACGAGGAACAAACTCTCGGAGTAAGATCGTCCAATGCGAGAGTTGTGACACATTTGTACATTTAAAATGTTACCGTAGGAAAAGCAGTAATTTATTCTCCACCAGAAACAATCTTGAGCCAAGTTTTCTCTGCAATAGCTGTATTTTTACCGAACTTCCCTTTCATGATACTATTTTAGAATCAGAAACCGACGATTCATTCCTCACATCGCCTCTGCAAACTCCAAGTGATGCTGAGAGTGAAACTTTTAAATTTTTTAAGAAAAAAGGTCTGCATTTTTTGCATTTAAATGCACGATCTCTGCTTCCCAAACTTTCCGAAATTCGTATTTTAATCAATAAATCCAACCCAGCAGTTTTAACAATATCTGAAACTTGGCTCGATGATAGCGTTTCTGATGGAGAAATTTATATTGATAATTACGTAGTTTTACATAAGGATAGGGATAGACACGGTGGTGGTGTCTGTACTTACATTCGATGTGATTAGCTTTTAATCGTAGGGAAGATTTAGAGTCTTGTGACGAAGTTTTACTGGTGGAACTTTTACTTCCTAAAACTAAACCTATTTTAATCGGTACTTTATATCGGCCCCCTAAACAATCAGATTTTTTGCAAAATTTTGAAAATACAATTTTATGTGATCTTAGGTCAGACTGTGAAATATATTTCTTAGGTGATTTTAATATCTGTTACCATCACAAAGCATCCCCCATCTGTAAACAGTACCAAAGTATTTTAAATTTGTTTGGTTTAAAACAAATTATTCGAGATTCTACCAGAATTACCAGTAAAACTTCTACTTTACTAGATCACATCCTTTGTAATAATACCGATATTATTTCTCAATCTGGGGTTTTACCTATAGGTCTAAGCGATCATTTTATAGTTTTTTGCACTAGAAAGACACAAAAATCTTTTTTCGGGGATCATAAAACAGTAACAGTTAGGTCTATGAAAAATTACAGCAAGGAACGCTTTTTAAGTTTGTTAGTTAATTCCGAATGGGAACCCTGTTTTAAGGCCGCTGACATTAACCTTGCGTACACTGTTTTTAAAGATATATTTTTAAAGGCACTTAATACTGTAGCACCAATTAAAGAAATTAGTCTTAAACAACGCACTGAGCCCTGGATGACCTCGGGTATTCTTAGTAATATCAGAGAAAGAGATAACTATTTGTATAAATATAGGAAATACCGTGTTTTAGCTGATTATAATAATATCTGCAAATATAGAAACCTTGTCCAACGGGAGATAAAAAAGCTAAATCTGAATATTTGTACAACAAAATAAGTGAGAATAAAGATAATCCTAAAAGTCAATGGTCTACCCTAAAATCTTTAGGTTATAAAAACCTTAAATCTAAATCGAATATTGTTCTGCAAGATAACGGTGAGCTGATTCATGATCATACTCTAGTTAGTAATTTATTTTATAATTATTTTACTAATGTTGCCTCTAATTTAGTTAAGATGTTACCTTTATCAAGTAATAAATATAGAATAGAGTCCGAAACTCTAAATAATTTTTATTTAGAAAAGTTACAAAATTCAGAGAAGTTGTTTTTAAAACCCGTTTCTGAGGATTTCGTTTTTCAAAATCTACTTAGCCTATCAGCCTCAAAAAGTACCGGTCTAGACCTAATACCTGCCCGTTTTCTTAAGGATGGTGCTGAAGTACTTAAAGTGCCTATTACTTTTATTATTAATTACTCTATCGTAGATAATGTAGTACCAGACGAACTGAAATTAGCTAAGGTTGTTCCTCTGTATAAAAAGAATAGTAAAGTTGAACCCTGTAATTACAGACCTGTTAGTATCTTAAGTATTGTATCTAAAATTCTAGAACGTTCTGTTTTTCTACAGCTGGAAGCACATCTTAGTAGGCTAAATCTGATCTATGAACTTCAGTCCGGTTTTCGTAAATCATATTCTACAGACACCTGTCTTATTAACTTAACTGATACAATTAGATGTAATAACGCAAAGGGTTTATATACTGGTATGGTAATGTATGGCTTTCGATACTGTAGATCACGAAATTCTGCTTGGTAAGTTAGGCCTGATGGGTGTAGGTTCTATAGACTGGTTCAAGTCCTACCTGTCAGACAGAAGTCAAACTGTAGTCATTAGCAAATCGCAGTCTACTGTACACGAGATTACCTGTGGTGTACCGCAAGGTAGTATATTAGGTCCTCTGCTTTTTGTATGCTATGTAAATGATATGATAAGTAGTATAGATCCCGATTTTAAACTCATTTTATATGCCGACGATAGTGCTCTTATTTTCTCTCATAAAGACCCTATCCATATTTCCCAAAAGTTAAGTTCAGTTCTAGAATCCTGTAATGAGTGGCTGGTTGATAATAAGCTATCCATTCACTACGGTAAGACTGAAAGTATTTTGTTTGGTTCCAAAAGAAAGTTAAAGAAGGTAACTAAGTTTGAAGTCACTAGTAATGGACATAAGATTGAAAATAAAAAGGAAGTTAAATATTTAGGCGCCACATTGGATAACTGCTTATCAGGAGAAAGCACAGTGAAAAATATTTTCTCGAAAGTTAACAGTAGGCTTAGGTTTCTATACAGAAATAAAAATAGTTTAACCACCGACTCCCGCAAGTTACTTTGCTCTGCTTTAATACAGTGTCACATGGACTATGCATGCTCTTCGTGGTATGAAGGCTTAACCAAACAGCTTAAATGTAAATTACAAGTAGCTCAGAATAAAGTAGTACGATTTATTAAAGACTACAACCCTAGGCACCACCTAACTCCAGATGACTTTTCTGAATCTGGACTACTTAACTTAGATAGTAGAGTTAAGCAGCTACGCCTTAACCATGTGCATAAAGTGTATAATGGTAAATGTCCCAATTAACTAAAACAAAAATTCAACAGAGTACGCGATACACACTCTTACAGTACCAGAGCTAGTGCTTCAAACTTCTACCTCCCGAATTGTAAATCCTTTGAATCTTATACTTTCTTTTTTAACGGCATTAAAAATTGGAACGCTCTGCCTAATGAAATTAAAAACCTAGATAATCAACATTCTTTTAAATCTGCAGTTAAATCTCACCTCCGTGTGCAATGTAAAAATAGGTACAATAGTCCTACAGTAAGTTATTAGTTTATTAATTATTTACTATTTATACTGTAATTACATTTTATATTAAATTGTTCTGTACATTACATCTTTATCGTTGAGTCGGACATTGTCACGCTCTCGGTAAAGTTGTACATGTACATAGTGTAATTACGTTTTATATGGGTTTTAGGTTACCGTAGTGTAATATTGTATTTGTAACCAAGTAACATAAAGGACCCCCTTGGAAATATGCTGCAAAGCTTTAGGGGTAATCCTATATGTTATGTTGGACAATACCGACATACATTGTTTGGTGTATTTGTTATTGTTTTTACATAATGTATAAATAAATCTATCTGTTGCCGTTATTCCCGACACCATGGGGGAAAACGCCGATGCTGGAGGCGGAACTTTACAGACCACGGAATCCCGGCCAGTCACCGGATATTGATTGTGGAGAAGGAATGTTCTTAAATGCAAGATTGCGGTTGAGAAAAAGCTGCATTGGTTGGATATACGCTTTAATGTAACTTCCCTACGGTTTAACCTTGAGCTAATCTCACTGAACCTTGATTGAGAATAAATTGGGCTTCCCCAAACCAATATACACCAAATTATTCACAATAATAATACACGACAATATAAATCCCTACAGTAAATTATTTAATTACCCAAAAATCGCTCAGATTTTAGCCTAACTAATGTTCCCCAGATTTTCCCTTGGTCCTAGTCTTGATGCCGTAGTGTCGGTGTCGGTCGACCCTGTTGCGTGTCCGTACCACCCCTCCCGAACCCCGAAGGGATCGATCATCGAGAACCAGTACGGCTTGGCTAAGGGTCGGTCCAGTCTGTAGACTCTGTCGCGTATCCGTACCACCCCTCTCGAACCCCGAAGGGATCGGTCATCGAGAACCAGTACGGCTTGGTTAGGAGTCTGTCGTGTCGGTGGACCCGTTCGCTTGTCCGTCCCACCCCTCACGAACCCCGAAGGGAACGATCATCGAGAACCAGTACAGTACGGCTTGGCTAGGGGTCCGTCGGTTCATCGCAGAGACCCAACCACCTAGGCTTTCTGAGTCCTTATTCAGGCTCGTAGTCGCTTCGGCGGCCGAGAAACTGCTCCGAACAGTCGGTAGGCCAGTAGAGTCCAGTCCTCTGTCTTTCGACCCTGTCGTGTGTCCGTCCCACCCCTCACGAACCCCGAAGGGAACGATCATCGAGAACCAGTACGGCTTGGCTAAGGGGTCTGTCGTCGGTTCCCGTTGCAAATCCCTTGCACAAGCAGCAGACTTTCCGATGTCCTTTTCAGGCTCGTAATAACTGTTGTTGACCAGAGACCGCTAAGGGCAGTCCTCGTCAAACCCTTCCTCTGTAAGTCGGTCGACCCTTTTGCGTGTCCGTCCCACCCCTCACGAACCCCGAAGGGAACGATCATCGAGAACCAGTACGGCTTGGCTACGGGGTCTGTCATCGTTTCCCGTCGCAAATCCCTGACACAAGCAGCAGACTTTCCGATGTCCTTTTCAGGCTCGTAATAACTGCTGTTTGCCAGGGACCGCTAAGGGCAGTCCTTGTCCTTTAGACCTAGCGAGTTACCAAATCCACCTCTACAGGCAGCAGGAAGTTGGCTAGGCCTAATAGTAGTCAGGTAAACCTGAATACTGCTTAACTTTTCCTTCCCCCCCCTGGCCCTTATATACATGAAATGAGTCCCGTACCCTGTAAGTCGCCCCAATATTCGCCCATAAATCGCCCCCAGTTCATTGAGTGTGCCCAAAACCCACTGTCCCGCACCCAGTAGTGATATCGGAATAATCATTTTAAATAAATACAAAAAATATTCAACTCGCGTTATGAAAAGTTGAAATACCGCGAACAGTCCCCCCCAATGACCTTCGTGAGGTCTATCGGTAGATTGAGTTTGCGTAGGTCATTCCCATATAAAAAACCCAAAATTTTAATATTGCATAGTCTTGATTAATTTGGCCTAGAGTTCAATATATATATAAAAATAAATGTCCAATATAAATGTTCCTGGAATATCCTGGTCCTCTATTTCTTTCTCTGATACGCCTTTCTCCTCTTCGCCCGTCGACTCTCGTCGATCGCTAGAGCTGGTAGGGGAGCATCGATATCCATCGTGAGCAACGTTTCGGCTTGTCTCCTGGCGGCTCTTCCTTTCGATGGCAACGGGATCATGTCGGTTCGTCTTTCCAACTCGGTGTTGCGCGCCTCTAGGAACCACTTTCCGTCACCAAACTCCTCCTTATACGAATATAAGCGTCGAAGGACTTCGAATGGGCCGAATAATCCGGCGCTCAGCAACAGATCCACGTAGTGGAAAGGTAACGTCGCTGTCGTGTGGAGGCGTTCCGGGAAGGAAAAGTACCCGCATGCCATTTCCTGCGCGATATTCCGAGCGTTTCTCCGCACTTTGGTCCTTATGTGGCTGTTTGCGTATGTTTCGAACATGACCATATTTCCCATAGCGGTAACGTCTTTTGTAGGACATTTTATATAGCAGCGGGGGCTAGCGGAATGTCCACGGAAACCGCAAGTTGTGCAGAGGTTATAAAGGATTGGACAAACCGAGACATCATGTCCCGATGTCGCGCAGTATGGGCAATACAGTATCCCGAGGAGCTGTAGGCACGAATCGGTAACCCGATTTCGTCTACCGCGTGGGCACTGCTCCGAACCGCAGTTTGCGCATATCTCCAACTGCATCTCTCGACCGGGGAATATCGGAATCGGGACGCCGACGTAATACTCGAGTCGTCGGTCGCTCTTTTGAATATTCGCGGTGGCCGGTAGCCCGCGAAAGGCTGGGCTTTGGCGTAGTAGGTTCTCGCTCCGATAACCTTCTTTATGTCCTGCCGGTCTCATCTCGGACGACCGTTTCTGGCGGTGGATCCATTCGGTCTGCTCGGCGTACCATCGGGTTAGCCGCATAGGATCCTGTGGAATGGAGGGAGTAGTTGTCACCGCTGGTCGGCGCAGAGGTGCCGGGGTTTTCGACTGGGGGATTCCGAGGAGATCTTCGGGGGTCGGCGCAGCGCTGGGACCCTTCTCGACCAGTATCGCTGAGCGGGTCCGTTGATTGCTGGTACTCGGAATCTCCGAAGACCAGTCTTCGCCGCCCGGGAAAGGATATGGGGATAACCTTTGGCATATGTCGCCGAAGTCGCTCAACGCGGAGGTAGTGACTAACTCCCTCGCAGGGCTACCAGAGCCGAGTGGGGTGGAAGCACCTGCTTCCGTCGCAGGTTCGGCCGAGGCAACCCGTTTGGCGGCCGGTTCGTATGCAGCTTCCGGCTCGAGTGGTCGCTTTGGGGTAGACAGTAGAACGCCCTCATGTAGCCATAGTTCTTCCCCTTCCGAAGAAATCAGAGGCTCCTCCGCACCGAGAAGATCGGTAATCGTGGGGATGTCGTAAGGTCCGTTCTCGTCCCAGGAATCGATAACGGTGAGTGTTTTCGTCTCTCCCGGTGTAATGTTCTCGACCGCTTTGAACGCGTGGTTTATAACCTCGTTCCAGTCGTAGTCGACAAAGGAAAGAGGAACCGCCGTAATGAGGTTATCGAGAGTTTTACATATAAACTTAGCAACGGTGTAGGACTCCATAACGACGTAGATGTAGTTCCGTCGATCGGGATTTTCCCACCTTTGGTGTATCGTCCACCTCCTGTCAACGTCCTTCCATCGACCCTCTCGCTCGCTCTTTATTTCCAATCCCGGGTATCCACCATATATCTTATTATAGTCCTGGAATTTCTGAGGTTTAAAGTCGATGCCGCCGTTTAGTACAGCGAGGTAGCCGATCCCGGATTTCGTCTGTCTCACCTCGCGGAATCCTCGCATGAATTCGGCGGATCGTAACCAGGCTAGTAGTGTCTGGGTGTCGATGCAATGACTAATGGCATTGAGATCTCCTTTACGGTCTCTTCCTAAAGGAGCGTTCGCGTAGTCGTTCCGGACGTCCGCTTTTATATCCGACCCGATTTTAATGACGTCGAAGTCGAAGAGGATCTTTTGGATTTCCGGAGGTAGCAACCAGATCGCTCCGGCTGCCTGCACTTCCTGTCTGGGTGTCGGGAATATTCGACACACCAATACCAAACCGTCCAGGGTTCCGAGGACGACGACCAAGGATCGACCGTATTCTTTCGCCCCGTACTTTTCCTGGTAGTCGTCGCGATTCTGGATGATCGATATACGTTCCTCTCGTAGCGTTGCCGTACACTCCGCTAGGTTTCCCCAGTGGGCGAGGTACGTACTCTTGTCGTCGACGAAACTTTGACATCGCGCCAACGTCATCGCTTTCGAGGTGGGCGTCGCGTTTCCCTCGTTGTCGTATATCAAACATCGGGATCTGTAGACGCTTTGCCGAAACGTTTCCCAATACGACAACTCATCCCCTCCGGTAGCCTTTGCGTTCCGAGTTCTTTTCAGTCTCGTACTAGCATCGGCCAACCGGAGGGCTCGTAGATTCCGGGAATCCGGTCCCTCTCGCCCGGAGAATTTGACGACTCGCACATTCTCATTTATCAGGGTGCTCCAATTTGTATCAAAGTTAGGGGATCCAGGTTGTGGATATTCCAGTAGATCTATCGTATTACGTAATTCGCCGATAATTTGGCGATTTGGGTCCATATTTAAATTATGTCCGTTGCAAATTATATCAGTTAATTATAAATCCAGAAAGTCTGAAACTATAGTGATTGCAGAATAGTTCAGTTTTATTTTTAATTCAGTTTATTAAATAACATTGCTATATAGGCATCTACCATCTTATTGCTAATACATTCAGCATTTACAGTTACTATAGCTATACATTAATATCCAACCAGTTTTGACTTTTTATGTCCTCTTCTTTTTTTCCAATTCTTTTCTTTAGACATTTTTATACATTTTTTTGTCTTTTTTCATTTCTCATTATTATTTCATCACATTTCATTTATTTCAACACATTTCATCATTTAGTTCCACTTTATTTCACATTTCATTTCATTTATTTCCACATTATCATTGGGGTTATAGCCCCCCGGCTATCATCATTTGTTATAAGCGCAGCACCAGGGTGCGCATCATTACATTTTCATCATCATACGCGTCATCATTCGGTTTATAGTAAGGTCGTCTGTTTCTTTTCATCATTTCCAACTACATTCAATCATCTTCTTTGGGAAATTTTCGTTGTGGAAGGGGTGTTACGCGGCAATCTGGGATCTACAGCTGGGCTAGTTACACCGCCTACGCCCCAAACTGCACACGTAACGGACAATGAAGACGCTGGAAGTGAAGTCACGTGGAATGCACCAGGGACCCACCAGAATAACACTCCCAACAACATAAAGCTCAGTCGACGAAGTCATGTGGGATGGGGTTACGCAACATTCTGGGATCTACAGCTGGACTAGTTACACCGCCTACGCCCCAAAATCCACGCAACGGTCCCACCAGAATAACGCGACTGAGAAACATAAAACCCTCTATCGTCGAAGTCATGTGGATGCACCATGGACCCACCAGAATAACGGGATAGAGGGGGTGTTGCAGCGGCAATCCGGGATCTACAGCTGGACTAGTTACACCGCCTACGCCCCGAACTGCGCACGCAACGGACAACATAACATACTACAATGGATACAATGAATTCCACTTCAAATCTTTACCATTTCCAATAATCCAATATCGTTGGTCCCGATGACCAAAATCAGGGTAAACAATACATAAACGACCCTGCGTCAGTCGAAACATCTGCAGGGTGACGCTGGACTCCACATAACACACGAGGAAACACAAATACCATTGCGTGGTTACAGTTGGTTTAAGGGGGGTCCATTTATCATTGTCGAGTAAATCACAGTTATAAAGAGTTTGTCAACAGGATGAGAAGGGTTTAAACGCATTTGTAATTGTCACCAATGTCTGCAGCAGGATCCTGAGTAGGGAACTTATCACCTCTCGTAGAGTCACCGCTGTCATTGCCTTCAAGAAGGCACAGCCTCTGGATAGGGCGTTGGTAGTGGCCCTTTGCCGTTCGTATCGTCACAGTCCTCGCAAGTCCGTCTTTGCTCGGTTGTATTGCCACGACTCGCGCCACAGGCCAGTGGACGCGGTCTTTGAGGTCTTCTTTCACCAGCACCATGTCGCCAACTGCGACATTCCTGTAGGTGTTGTTCCACTTCCTCCTGGTCCGGAGGGTTATGAGGTACTCCTGGGCCCAGATTCTCCACCAATGCGCTGCCAACGCTTGGGCCTTCTTCCAGTTAGTATGTCTCGCGATATCGTCGGGATCCGGAAACATCGTCTCTGGGAGAATATGGGTTTTAGGTCTTCCCAGTAGGTGGTTAGGAGTGAGGGGCTCCAGGTCTGTGGGGTCGTCGCGGATAGGGACAATGGGCCGGTTGTTCAGGGTAGCCGTGATCTCGCAGAATGTTGTGCGGAGGGTGTCATGGGTTACCCGGGTGTCTCCTAATGCGACGCGCATGGATCGTTTTACTAAGTCGATCAGCTTCTCCCATACCCCGCTCGTATGGGGTGCTAAGGGTGTTTGGAAGTGCCACTGTATGTGGTGGTCCCTCCAGACTTGGGATGCGGTGTCCTCGGTAAACCATCCCTCGATCGCCTCTCTAAGTTCTCTTTCTCCTCCCACAAAGTTTGTACCGTTATCGGAGTACATATGACGACATGTCCCATTGTTCGCCACGAACCGACGCAGGGCGTTGATGAATGCGTGTTGCGTAAGGTTCACCACGATATCTAGGTAGATTGCCCTAGACCTAAGGCAGGTAAAGATGGCTCCCCAGCATTTGATGTTGGATCGTCGCTCGATGACTGTAAACGGTCCGAAACAGTCTACTCCGGTTACATAGAACGGTGGGGAATCGGACTGTAGACGGGTGGCTGGTAAGTCGGCCATCTTTTGTGTGAGTGGTGGCGCTAGATATCTTCTGCAGGGAAAGCAACGTTTTAACACTTTCCGGATCAGTGGCTGGATGTGGGTGATCCAATACCTTTGTCGTATATTAGCTATAATCCAGTTCTGTCCCGCGTGGTGGTTTTCCTCGTGACACTGTTGAATTAATAGCTTGGCTAGTGTCGACGTTCCGGGCAGAAGCGCTGGGTATTTAACCTCATATTCAACCGGGGCGTTTGCCATCCGGGTATTCAGTCGGATCAGTCCGTCCTCTCCCATCATTGGTCTCAGTTGGTAGACTGGGCTGTCCGGTTTCAAGGTCTTGCCCGCACTGAGTTGTTCCCACTCATCGGGGAAACTTTCTCTCTGGACATATCCAACAATACACTTCTCCGCGATAATGAGTTCTTGTATACTCCGTTGAACTATCGGCTTGTTGTCTTTCCACCGTAGGAAGTTGCGAAGGGTTATAACGTGGTGGATGAGACGTCTCATTGATGAAGTTCGCTCGATCAACAGGTGTAAAGACACCGCTGGTTGAGTGATCGTCGCGACGTTATAGTGCCTGCCCGAGTCCTTTGCAGGCTCGGTCAGACAACTATAAATTTCCACTGCGTTGCTTCTATGGACTTTACGGATCTCCTTGTCGTCCTCGGAGTATTTTCCGCTATCGAGTTCGGGATCGAATCGGGTACTCCAGGTTAATTGTGGCTGCTGTAGGAATTCCGGGCCTGTAAGCCAGAGTTTACTTTTACCGAGTTGTTTTGGGGTGGCGCCTCGGCTTGATAAGTCCGCTGGATTTTCTTTCCCGTTCACGTGGTGCCACTGTTCTCGGCCGGTACACTGTTTTATCTCCGTGGCTCGGTTCGCTACAAACGTGGTGTGACGCCGTGATGGAGAGTGGAGATAGTAGAGAACGATACTCGAATCGACCCAGAAGTGTTGAGATTCGATGGGGATTCGTAGGTTCCGCATGACCATGCGGTTCTGTCTCACTGCCCAAACTGCGGCCTGTAGCTCAAGTCTTGGAATCGTTGCTACGAATTCCCCGGATACTGTCTTAGCTTTAGAAAATAAGAAGCTCGTATCGCCGTTTCCATCGTTACTTAGTCTTCTTAAGAAGGTGACTACGCCGATTCCGGTATTCGAAGCATCCGAGAAGGTATGGAGCTGGAAGATATCGGTGGGTAGTTTATCGAGGAAGAACGGTCGAGGGATCCGCATAAGATGTAGGTGTTCGAGCTGTTCCGTCCATTTTCTCCATTTGACACTGAGGTGTGGGGGGAGTTCTTCATCCCATCCCAGTCCTTCTATCCACATTTCCTTAATCAGATTCATTCCGGCCAAGGTTACCGGAGATATGAAATTTAGTGGGTCGAATATTGCACTTTTTATTGACAAACATCCCCTTTTCGTCATAGGCTTGGGTAGGGGGTTATATTTGAAAATGAATTCGTCTGATTCTATGTCCCATTCAATACCGAGTACACTGGTGTTCCGCATCCTCGGAGTACATTTTGTTGTTGTCCAGTCGGATGTCCTCCGGAAACTTTTCCATAAGTTTTTTGTCATGGGATCTGAACTTCACGAGCGGAAAACCTCCTTTCTTTAAACATTCTACCATCCCCATTGCTAGCCGATATGCCTCGTCGACATTATCTGCGCCGGCGCATCCGTCGTCCACGTAGAAGCATCGTCGGATGGTTTCTATGACGGTTGGAGGGAACTCGTTTTCGCACATAGTTGCCGTTTTCTTCAGCATGTCACTACATGCTACCGGCGAGTCCTTAGCGCCGAAGATCCTGACGATCATGCGCATTACGTCTACATCCTTCATTGTAAGTTGACTAATCTCCTGTTGAGTTAATGTTTTATCCGTCCATAGTATACGTAGACAGTCTGAGTCTCTTGGTAGCGTACGGACCTGGTGAAACATGGCTTTGATGTCGCAGGTGAATGCTATCCGGTTTTCCCTGAACCTGATCAACACGCCAATGAGTGTACTGTATATGTTGGGCCCCGTGTAAAGCTGGCTGTTCAGGGATTCGCCTTGATACATAGCGGCGGCATCATTGACTACTCGGATTTTACCACCCTTCCGGGCTTCTACCACATAGTGGGTTGGAAGATAATATGTTCTTTTACCCCCTTGCAGTTCATTCCGGGGTACCATTTCTGCTAATCCATCTTCGAGATATCCTTTGATTACAGTATTATATTTCTCCTTTATCTCGGGTTGGTCATTCAGCCGGCATAGGATCCCCTTAAGTCGCCTAAGGGCCATGTTGGCGTTATTCGCCATTGGTTTATTTGGGTCCTTCCATAACATGGGTGAACACCAGTGTCCGTCTTTGAACGTGGCCTGGTCAAGGACGTCCATACAATATTGATCCTCCTCGGACGGGTTTTCGTCCTTTTCAGCGAACTCTTGGGTCTCTAGATTAAAGTATTTAGTCATCTCTTGCTGGGTTTTCTCGGTCTCAAGAAACAAATCCTCGTCAAGGTCTGTAGCTGAACAATAACCCACGGATGTTGCATTCTCTTTAATCTGACATTTAGGAAGGTATGTATAGGTGTCAGTAGTCTCTTCCTTGATGCCGCAGAGTGTCCATCCCATTATTGTTCGTTCAGCGTAAAAGCCGTCATCCTGCTTTATAGATCGGGCGACGTCTCCGGTGGGTATGTGTAATTCCGGTGTATCAAGTCCGATCAGTAGGGTGATGCGGTTTACATCCAACGGCGGGCACCTTAGGTCTACATCGTCTCGGTCCAACTGTATGAGGGGGGCGTACTCGGCTGATTGTCGGAACCGCACTCGGAGGTCTGTGTGTACCAAGGCGTTCTTGATGGTCAGCTTAACTGTCTCGTAGCCCTTCAATTACTCCTTCCATCTGGAGCTGCACCTCCCCGGATTCTACCTCTCTGTGGTCGGTGATAGTTTGTATGGGCCGTTTGCAAGGTTCATAGTCTAGGCCGAGTTGCTCGAGGAAATCCCGGTCGATGATGGTTCCGTCCGACCCGTTATCAAGGAACGCGAGCGTCGTCAAGGATTTACCGACCCCTTGAATTCTTACTGGGATTACTTTGGCGAAGACCATGTAACGGCGATTTATAAGGTTGATCGTGGCTGAGATATTTGTCACTTGTGATGCATCGGTGGAGGTTTTAAACGGGTTGGTTTCTCTCCGTTGGGTTGTCCGGGTTCCTTTAGAAACGTGGTTCGTTTCTCCTCTTCGCTTGGCTTCAATCCGAAAGGGGAGGGTGGTGAAGTCAAAGTTCGCGGGGATGTGGAGGAGCGTGTGATGACGTAGGTCGTTACAGACCGCACAGCACGATCTTTGGTCGCAATCCCGAACAGAGTGACCTGTTCCAAGACACCGGAAGCATCCTCGGTGTTTCATTATCGCCTCGAAGCGTGGGACGAGTTCGGCGAACTGGAACTTCCTGCAGAATTCCACTTTATGTTTCTCTCCACAGAAGAGACAGAGAAGGGAGTTTGTGATGCCTTCCCTCTCGGGTGCCCAATTCGCAAGGTAACACGCCCATTCCTCGGCTGATGTCAGTTCCTCGTAGTCTTCATCATCGGAATCCTCGGCCATGGTGATGGCCATCGTACTCACCGGAGGGGGACGGAATCTCGGTTTCTGAGTGGGCGTCTTACTCCTGGAGTTGCTTTCTATTCCGTCTAACTTGGCGAGACTCTGTTTCGAAAACATCGAGTCATTCATGGCTTCGGAGATATCGTCTAGGAATGCCGACATTTCGAGGAACCTGGGATCTCGATCTGGGTGTCTGCGCCGGAGATCTACGCATTTATACGCCGACTTACTTTGTAGCCATCCGGGGAACTTCCGGGCGATCTGTCAGAGGTTTAGAATGTTGTTTACTTGTTCCTCCTTATTTAATGGTTTTAGAGTGTAGTAGGCATCTTTCATCGAATCTGAGAATTCTTGGATATTCTGTGGGTCCCCTAGGGATCCCGCGTCCTGTATCAGTTTCTCGAGAGTTTTATTAATTATAGTCCCGATATTTCCGTATCTTTTATCTAGAGTTTTCCATGCATCATAGTAAACCGGCGTGGTTTATCGCCCAGGTATTGGGATAAATATACTAACTTTTGTGCGTCGGCTATGTCCGTTGATCCAATCTGCGCGAAAAACCGTTTCTTGAATCTGAGGTAATCGACGGGATCTCCTTCGAAGGAGATCTCCTTTGAAGGTGCGGATCTCCATCTTGGGCATGGCCAGTCGGTTTTCTAATGCCCGGATAATGCCAACGTTGTCTGAACCGGAATGACTAGGAGGGTTATAATTATCGGCACTCTCTCCCATACACGATGGATCGATGATAGGTGGAGTTTTAATGATGAAGCGGCTACGGATTTGTGGTGTGGATGTAAACGGGTTGTTGGATCGGGGAGTGGCAATCCGTTCCGAGTCCTTTTCAGGCTCGTACTTGGGGACGCTCGGGACCGTTGGAGTGGCTGGGATATAAGGTTCCTCATTCTTCAGCGTAACCGGTGGGGGATGGAATACCGGTGCTTGTGCCGATAACGTAGACTGTATGGTAGGCGGGAACTCGGGTTTTGGAGGTTTCACCGTCGGTATCGTTAATGACTTCTCTAATTCTGGTATCGGTATTGGTTCATAGTTCTGATCTATATCCCTTTCCCAGTCCTCGTACAGTTAAATATCTCGTTCTAAAAGCATGGCTTCGTAGTCCGCGAGTTTTGCAATATCCACATTCTTTTTGTGGATGAGAATCGCTTGGGCCTCGGCGTGTTGTTTACGTATTTCTGCTTCCCATTTACATTGTTCGATCTCTTGTTTGGCCTCTCGTCCACGTTGTTCAGCTTCCTGTTCACGTTGTTCGGCCTCTCGTCTATGTTGTTCAGCCTCCTGTTTGCGTTGTTCGACCTGCCGTTCGGCCGCTTGTTCGGCCTCTCGCTTTTGCGTTTCGGCGGCTAATATATCTTGCGCAGTTGAACATACTCATCTTCCATCCGAGCTTTGAGGGCTAATGCCTTCTGTTCTCGTAGCTGGTCTCGGAGTGGCTGACCTTGAGAGCTGTGTGCTGAACCGGACACCGCGCTCCTAGCACTGGAGTGCTGGTTCCTGGAGGACCCCGTTCTCTTTCGATGTGTTGCTGTCCTGGTGCTGGAGGTTCGCACTGATTCTGCATCTGTTCTTTCCGCTCTCTTGTAGTACTGTTCTTCGTAGCCTCTCACAAGGCTTAGGCTTCTCCAGTGTTGTTTGCGGAACTCATCTAGATGTACAACATGTTCTTCTAACCTGGGGTAGTTTACCTGATCGGTGGAGGGAACGAGTTCTTGATACGCCTGTATCATCCTCTCATATCGTTGTAAGATACTTCGGATATTCTGAAGCTGAGTTTGTATCTCATTGAGGGGAGTTTCGACTCTCTTGAGTTGTTTCTCTATACGTTGATACGCTCGAGTGATGCCGCCTTTGAGAGCGCCTAGTCGACGGGTCATGTTCTTGACATTTGGTACCTCGTCGGCTTCCGAGTCTGTGGGTGTCCATCTCGTCGGTTTCGGAGACGTTGTTCGTTGTCATTCTAGCGCCTCGTTGATAGTGAGATATGCGATGTCGTAGAATAGTTCTTCGTAGCTCTCGTACTCGGCTTGGATTACTCGGATGGTAATCCTAAATCATCCGACGTTCGTTCCTTGTACTTCAACCTCGACATGCCAGATTCCTGGCTCAACTTGAATTATGTCAATGGGTGTGATCGATACTTCCATTCCCTGTTAACGACTCTCTTATATGTGATCTACCGACTACGAGTTTGTTATATCGAGTTTGTCGATTGATTAAACCACGGCTTTGTCTTAACTCAAATACCAGAGTTTCCCGTAGTTGGTGCTGGGTAAGCACGGAGAGAGTTTGAAGAGTATTGTAGGATTCCCAACTTCCACCAGTTGAAGTTGGCCGTGTTTTATTCTCAATTTTGACACCCTGTCAAAATTGACCGTTTTATTCTCAATTTTGTTGCCGTTATTCCCGACACCATGGGGGAAAACGCAGATGCAGGAGGCGGAACTTTACAGACCACGGAATCCCGGCCAGTCACCGGATATTGATTGTGGAGAAGGAATGTTCTTAAATGCAAGATTGCGGTTGAGAAAAAGCCTGACTCAAGAGTGTCAAATTTTGTACGCTGTTACATAGTTTGTCAACAGAAGGCCGCTCCAATAGGGAAACTGCGGCTTTACTACGTGTCAATACATTACTAATGTCTGGTAGAACATCTTGTGACATGTCTGGTAAAATGTTTCGCGGAAAATCCGGCGAAACATCTAGTGACATATCTGGCAAAATGTCTGGTTGATTGTCTAGTAACATGTCTGGTTGACCATCTAGTAACGCGTCTGGTTGACCGTCTGGTAACGTGTCTGGTTGATCGTCTAGTAACGTGTCTGGTTGACCGTCTAGTAACATGTCTGGTTGACCGTCTAGCGATATGTCTGGTGAAGAAAGGCTCGCAAGTCTTCCGTTTTTAACTATGTAAGTTATATTTTTCATTTTCGCCTTCGGTTTCTTCTTTAGTTTTGCCGTCATCTTTTTTTTTGTCTTCCCTTTCTTTGGTTTTTTAATTTCAGCGTCTTTAGGGATAGTGTTAGACTTATTATCGTATAGTGGCGGCCAATGTTGTGATGATCTTTGTAAGAATTGTGGTCCGTGTTGCCAAAATTTATTGTTTTCCGGTTTACAGAATTCCTCTGGCATCATTCCTCGCGACGCAATATCAGCTGGATTTTGTGGCCCTGGACAATGTCGCCAATCTTCCTTTATTGAATGGTCTAGAATTTCCGCACGATGGTTAGCTACAAATGTCTTAAATTCAAGTTTGTCATTGTTTATATAAAACAAAACTAACGTCGCGTCAGTCCAATAAAAGATCTGTAAACTTGATTGTAGTTCAGTCTGTATAAGGTTTACAATTGTAGTTGACAAGGTTGCTGCTTGTAGCTCAGCGCGTGGTGTCGTCATATACTTATTAGGCATGGTCTTAGCCTTAGAAGTAATGAGCGATACGTCAAACTCATCTGTGCCTACTTGTCTACGCAGATACGCTGTCACTCCAAAGCCATTGTCACTGGCGTCGGAAAAACAATGTAATTCTAAGTCGTCAGGAAATGTCGTCTGTAATGGAAAATACACCCAGAGTATGGAATAATAAAGATAATTGAGTTGATGATTGATTGATTAAGATAATTGTGCCTCCCAAGTTTTCCATAAGTCCACTTGTTCGGATGAGATCGGTTCGTCCCATGTCAGTCCATCTTTCCAGATACTGCGCATGTATATTCTTGCTTGCAGTATTATTGGGCTGATAAAACCTAATGGATCGAACAATCGACTCAGTTTTGACAAGCAAGACCTCTTTGTCAGAGAATCTCCTTGAGCGTCCAGTCTTACTTTCACACGAAAGTTGTCTGTGTTCGGGTCCCAAAATAGTCCCAACACCTTGGTCGTCGGTAGTGGTTCAAATTCTAGGTCTATGTCACCACCTCCACGCTCAGTCGTTTCGAATGAATTTACCAATTCGGTGCTGTTTGAAGCAAACTTGGTGAGGTTAAAACCTCCACCCGCTAAACAGTCCCGTAATTGATGTGCTACTGTTATAGCACGTTCTACTGTGTCACAACTTTGTAATCCATCATCGACATAAAAGTCTCGTTCTACAATTTGGATTACCTCTGGGTCATATTTATGTTTCTGGTCCCTAGCGGTCTGTTTTAGTGTGTACATAGTACAATTTGGGCTATCTCCTGGCACCGAATACGCGAACTTGCATTTGGTAAGTCGCCGGTGGTTGACTTAAGTCTCCATCCGGGTATCAGAGGAACCTCAGTCTGTCTCTGTCTCGCTCTAATGCTCGCACTTGGTGAAACATAGCTTCGACGTCGCAAGTAAATGCTACTTGGCGTTGACGGAAGCGCATAATCACCCCCATGAGATAATTATTCATGTTTGGTCCATCCATCAGCTCACTATTGAGAGACATTCCCTCGAACAGAGCCGCGCAGTCATTAACTACACATACTTTGTCAGGTTTGTCGGGGTGTCTCACGTAGTGATGTGGTAAATAGTAAGTCTGGTCAGTCACAATCTCTGGGTTTGTCATTCTGATAGCGTACCCCTTTGTCAAATACGTCTCCATTTGAGTATTGTACTGTAAATGGGCTTTCTCGTCCTTTAATAAACGTTGGCATATTGAGTTTAAACGTTTTAAGGCTAGTGGATAGTTATTTATAAGTTTAGGACATTGGTTACGCCATAACATCCCTACCTCATAATGTCCGTCTTTCGTCTGGCGGATAGTATCTTCCATGATCTTCAAAGATTGTTTCTCTTGTTCCGACATACATGGTTCGTAGCTACCAGGTTCAGCTGTATCTTGTTCTAACCACCTGATAGTCTTCTCCGTTAATTCTTTGTCCAATGCAGCTTGTTCCACTTGATGATTTCTTAACGCGTCGTCATCGATATCGACGGGCATTGTTGAGGTTATTGGTGTAGGTAGACTCGCAAGCCTTCCGGCGTTATCATCTGTCGTCGATGTAATCTCTGGCTGACTCGTCTTCTCCTCAAGTTCTAAACTCACCTGGTGGATTAGCTGCTCCTTGTGACTTATCATACTAGCTACACATGTCGTGTCATGATTTGTCGAATGTAGTGTAGTATGGTCTACGTCGTGTGAAAAGGAATGAGTCGAAGTTGTAGTTAATAAACTACATGTACTTTGTATATCGTCTTCCTCGTCACTTATATCCAGAGTGCGCACAGGCGCTCGAGTATACCAACCTATCGGAGTTCTACAGGCGTAAGCGTTTCCTGCTACGACTACCGATGGTCTGGTTTCCCACACTTGATGTAAGTTGAATTGGTCTGTCCCGATCAGCATTGCTACTGATCTGTAATTAACAGGAAATTCTGGTACACCAAGGTGTCTAAAATACTTACGGTCCTCCAAGGATTGTTCTGGCACTGGACCTAGTAGGTTACTAAAGTCCTTCGTTGCCGCAAAGGTTAAATCCTTAAAAGGTAGCAAAGACCTCTCCTCTTCGCTATGTTGCTATTTTGGAAGAAGGGTGTCTAAGTTCAATTTAACTCTTGTCACTGGTATTGCACGTTGTCCATGCATACTACTTATGGTATATCTGACGTTCTTACCTTGTTGAAGGTCCGTCACCACGTCAGCTACCTTCTCATCCACGTAGCTGTGAGATGAGGCTGAGTCCAAAATTGCATAAATGCGTTTGCTCCCTTTGGTGCCCGTAATCTTGACAGGAATTACGCTGAATCCTTTCAGTTGATCAGGCGTCAGAAGCGCAATCGATGGTTGTTCAACCCCATTGTTGAAATATGCGTCGTCGTCTTCGGATTCTTCATCCGACGACCCGGATTGTTCTGGGAAACAATCCCGTATATGGATCACAAAAGTTGGTGTTATTTTCGATTCTCGTGTCTTGTATGCAGTGTTGCATTTCGCTGCTGCTTCTGGGTGTTCCCTGGTGTCGTCGGTGTGTGACTATCAGTGTGGAGCAATGCGTCATGATTGCGTCCACATGAAGGACAGGTGTCCGTGTTTGGGCAATCCTTACGGACATGTCCGTGTTGTGTACACCTCAGTAGTATAGGATACATGTACCTCACATCGAGGTCACCCGTAGTCCATCATTACCGTCCATTTCTGGTACTCCATCCAATAAGAAGCCACCATTTCAACCTTTCACAGTGGTCGTTATTATTTCAACCAATCAGATGTCAGCATTTCATCCGTAACCATGGTAACTTCTCAAGTTCCCGCATATTCCGCTAGAGGCGTTATTAGTCACCCATCGCTAGTACTCCGTCCAATCACCAACCTTTATTTTACACGTGTTCGAGTGTCTACAGGTAACTTCTACTATTTTTCAAATCGCTATTTTTCAGCAACCAGTATTTTCATATTTACCAACCTTTATTTTACAGGTGTTCGAGTGTCTACAGGTAACTTCTACTATTTTTCAAATCGCTATTTTTCACCAACCATTGCATATTCATCTTCACATAGCCTAACCTCACGATGCATGGCTAGCCCCCATCCCATCACTACTCAATCCACAGCTGTTACCCACCCAACCACCCACCAACCAACCAATCAACAGCGATGTTTGCCTAACCCTACGGTTATTCACCTTTTCACCACGTTACCACCACTGCCACGTTACCACCACCACTGTATACTGTATATGGTGACGACGTGACCACCAACTACGCGCATCTTTTCAGTTGAAGACCTGTATTATTTTTGAAAATATCTTATATATAATCTCTTGCTTTAATCGCAATTAATCATTTGTAATGGTTTTAGTTTAAAAGTTTTTACTTTGTTTGTTTGATTTACAATAAAATAAATTAAATAATGTCTTCTGATTCCAATATGGTTATGCCAATGGTAAGGCATTCATTTTTTGCAGAAGATGGTCAAGCCTATATTGTTATTGATTATACAATTTACCGTCAGGGAGATGATAAATATAAAATTGAATTTTCTGAAAAAGCCAGGAAAGTTTTAAGCTCAATTGATATTGATGCTTCTGATAATAGTATTCATCTTTTAGATTACAACCTGAAAGCTGAGCATGGGGGAGGAAAATTAAGCAACATTTTACTATTATCCATGATAGAGGGATTTATTGTTATTACACAATACAACGAAGCTGGTGAAAAGTTTGAAATACGGCTAAATCGGCATAGCCCCTACGAAATTATGTCTTTCTTTATTGTAATGATTTCAAAAGAATCCTTTGTCGAACCTGAAGAATCAGCGGATAATGTTGAATATGTTGATAATATCATTGATTCTTGACTTTTCCCTCTATATTATAAATATTTTATGATTATATATAAAATTTTGTTGTTTTTAAATAATCGAAAATTGTAGTAGTATTTGTATATACAGTATAACAGTTTTGTTTGTTGTTGTTGTTGTTGTGTATTGTGGTAATTATTTTCAATTTACTTTAAAATTTGGAAAATGGATATTTTAAATGAAAAATGTCCAGTTTGCTATTCTAAGTTGTTGCAACAACATCGAGATTATTATAAATGTGAAAATAAACATGCAACTTGCGTACAATGTATTGTACAATATTCCGAAATGAATAATTATTGTTCTAAAATTTGTCCTATTTGTCGCGCACCCATATCTAAGTTTAATATAAAGTTGACAAGATACCAACCCTATTATTGGAAAGAGCTTCGCAATATAACTTATATTTCTGCGAAAAGTAATGATCCGGGAGATTTATTTACAATATTGGAGAATATTTTTTATAGAAACGTAGTACGACGCTGTTGCTACTATATTCCTTATTTTTTTAGCAGCGAACATAAAAAAATCATTAGCGCGAAATTTTCGGGAAGTGATTTCCAATCCGCCGATGTTACCTATCATTATTTCGCGTATAAAGATGCTCACCATGCTTGAAATTACATCAGTCTATACTATAATTGGAAATAGCACCTTTTGCTGCAGCGAGCGTCACATACTGTAGTGGCGTCGTATGTTAATTAAATATACAGTACTCTAATATTGTAGTTGCATCAATTATTGTTATATACATAGTAATGGTGTTG
>JAUCBJ010006843.1:0-52699 GCA_032718475.1 Nemertoderma westbladi | reverse complement strand
TTGAAATAGCGAAATGTTTTCTGCCTTTTTATAAGAACATTAGTAGGCTAAATTATAGAAAGCATAGCTATTATCAAACAAACTTACCAATTCCAAATCAACTCGATTTATATCGATCTTAATTCAATGCAATCTAATTATATCTTAACCTACCGTCATACTGCTTTTACTGTTTGTAATTTTGTATCAGTATAATTGGATGTTATTAGTTGAAGAATATCAATAATCAACCCACGTTTTCCCAATATCCTTGATACACTACAGGTTAGAGAGAAGGGTTATGTACAACAATTGCGACTTTATTATTGTGTTTGTAGTGAATCTAATGTTGTTTGACAGACACTACCTGAGTCCAGTGCATATCTCTTTATACCTGATCAAAGTCAGTAACTGTCGGCATATCAGTGAGCAGTGTTGTGCGTTACCGGTAGCGTGCGTGATTGTAAAGTGATTTGGATCTGATAATAAAGCATTCCTAAAGAATGCGCCCTATGCTTGAAATTTAAGCCATATCGTTGTGTGTAGTATCAGTCATAACTCTGTTTACATAGGTAGAGCGCCACGTCCTAAAAGGAACTGCTAATATTTCCCGAAAGTGAATAATATTTGTCAGAGATTATATATTAGTAATCAATCGAATAATACAGTAGGCTTGACCGCAAATAAATTTAAGCCCACGAATCCAGTCTCCCGGTGTTATAAACGGGTCATTTGGACGCGCATGGACTGGCTTCGGCTAATGTTTTGGTTTGTTTTGTATTAAATCTTATTATCTTAAAAAAGGCAGATTATCAATAAAGACATATAAATTTCGGCAGGTTAAACTGCTGAAGGTCTATAAAAGCGCGTACACATGTGCTACCTGGGATAGCTGCATTCAGACCTGACAACTGGCAGGCCACACTGAAACTACTGAACTGTTGTATGTAATACAGTGACATTGTTATGCCTAGACTCAGGCAAGTAAAAGCTCGCCCAACAACTAACAGTACTGCAGTAAGCCTATATATGCATATATGCAATATATACTTTGCAGGAACATGGCAAGTACCTGCAAAATATAAGTGAGCAAAGTAACACTTGCAATGTTTATTAAAACTAAATAAATAACTTACATGCTCTATTAAGTTTACCAAATTTTTGTTACTAAACATATTTTGACAAGTGTAATAAACTGATAGCAAGGAACTTGCAAATCTTAGGAAATGTACTATGAATTTTCAACAGGGTACCCCCACTATATGACTTATTCTGCGTCCGAATTTCATTGTTTAATTTTGCAGTTACCATGACAACCGCTGAAAACAGATGTTTTTATACTAAAATAATTCATTTGGACATAGACTTCGCGATAAAATTTTACGAAACTGGGAATGTGTTATCTGGACCATTAGTTGGAACTTTTAGTGAAACTAAAACATTCCAGAAATATCTTGTTACCATGGTAACTGGAGTTTATTAAAGTCTATATCATTCAAGTCTAAATTCAATAAAAACTCTATTTGTAGCAAAATAATGTAATAAATATAAATTTGAGGTTTTGCAACTCATCTGTAAGGTCCATATACAATCCATTCGAGGTTAATTACACAATCCAATTACCATAGCAACAAGACTAAACAGATGTTAAAATTTCTAAAATGATAATTTGAAACACAAGTTAATAGTATTATGACTTGGGACCAAGACCTACCCCCACAATATGACTTATTCTGCATCCGAATTACATTGTTCTATTTTTCAGTTTCCATGACAACCACTGCAAACAGATGCATTTTGATAGAAAATCGGTAATTTGGACATAAACTCAATATTTTCAAAACTTGGTATGTGTTGAACCACAATCTGGACTGAATCTTTTTTCAAAGGTAAAACCAACAGTTCCAGAGAATTCTAGTTTCCATGGGAATATAAGTTATTTATTAGCAAATGCTACTAAACTAGGCTAAGCAACAAACCAAATTGTGGCCCTTTGTTTAATTTTCCTTAGCTTCGTGGTTGCATTTCCTTTAGGAAATGCTTTTCTCGTTACATTGTTCTATTTTTCAGTTTCCATGACAACCACTGCAAACAGATGCATTTTGATAGAAAATCGGTAATTTGGACATAAACTACAATATTTTCTGAAACTCAGTATATGTATTATCTGAACCACAATCTGTACTGAATTTTTTTTCAAAGGTAAAACCAACAGTTCCAGAGAACTCTAGTTTCCATGGGAATATCCACGAAGCTAAGGAAAATCAACTACTTTCGCTAAGAAAGATTTTCCTTAGCTGAGATGGTGTATTCATAGTGGGCTATTTTACTTGTATGGGGCAGATTTGGGGTTTTTTGGTCGGGGAAAAAACTAGCCTTTAAAAGTACCCTGAAATTTTGCATGTATATACAACTCATCAAGGCGCGTCGTGTGGGATGGGTCTCATCTCCAGGAAAAATCTGGTTTCCATGGCAACGGACTTAGAAAAAAGTCTATGTATTTCAAGTCAATATTTGTAACTCTATTTGTAGGAAAACTATAATACATATAAACTAGGGGTTTCTCAACACAACTATAAGGTCCATAGCAGAGCCGATTGAGGTTAAATAGAAAATCCAGTTACCTTGGCAACCGGGCTAAACAGATGTTAAAATTTTTAAAATGTTAATTTGAAGCCTAAGGTTAAGGTTTGATGACTTGGGACCAATCCCTACCCCCACTATATAACTTATTCTGCGTCCGAATTTGATTGTTCTATTTTGCAGTTACCTTGACAACCGCTGAAAACAGATGTTTTTATACGAAAATTATTCATTTGTACATAGACTTCACGATAAAATTTTACGAAACTAGGTATGTGTTATCTGGACCACTAGTTGGAACTTTTAGTGAAACTCAAAACATTCCAGAAATATCTAGTTACCATGGTAACTGTAGTTTTTTTAAAGTTATATATCATTCAAGTCTATAATCATAACTCTATTTGGAGAAAAACTGTAATATATATAAACTTGGGGTTTTGCAACTCATCTATAAGGTCCATATCCATATACAAGCCGTTCGAAGTTAATTAGAAAATCTATTTACCATAGCAACAAGAGTCCACGAAGCTAAGGAAAATCAACTACTTTCGCTAAGAAAGATTTTCCTTAGCTGAGATGGTCTATTCATAGTGGGCTATTTTACTTGTGTGAGGCAGATTTGGTTTTTTTTGACCGGTGAAAAAACTAGCCTTTAAAAGTACCCTGAAATTTTGCATGTATATACTACTCGACGAGGCGCATCTTTTGGGCCGGGTCTCGTATCCAGGAAAAATCTGGTTTCCATGGCAACGGACTTAGAAAAAAGTCTATGTATTTCAAGTCAATATTTATAACTATATTTGTAAGAAAACTATAATAGATATAAACTTGGGGTTTCGCAACACAACTATAAGGTCCATAGCAGATCCGATTGAGGCTAAATAGAAAATCCAGTTACCTTGGCAACCGGGATAAACAGATGTTAAAATTTATAAAATGTTAATTTGAGGCCTAAGGGCAAGGTGTTATGACTTGGGACCAACCCCTACCCCCACTATATAACTTATTCTGCATCCGAATTACATTGTTCTATTTTTCAGTTACCATGACAACCGCTGAAAACAGATGTTTTTATTCAAAACTTATTCATTTGGACATAGATTTCACGATAAAATTTTACAAAACTGGGTATGTGTTATCTGGACCACTAGTTGGAACTTTTAGTGAAACTGAAAACATTCCAGAAATATCTTGTTACCATGGTTACTGGAGTTTATTAAAGTCTATATCATTCAAGTCTAAATTCAATACTCTATTTGTAGCAAAATAATGTAATAAATATAAATTTGGGGTTTTGCAAATCATCTGTAAGGTCCATATACAATCCATTCGAGGTTAATTACACAATCCAATTACCATAGCAACAAGACTAAACAGATGTTAAAATTTCTAAAATGATAATTTGAAACACAAGTTAATAGTATTAACACTTGGGACCAAGACCTACCCCCCTTATATGACTTATTCTGCATCCGAATTACATTGTTCTATTTTTCAGTTTCCATGACAACCACTGCAAACAGATGCATTTTGATAGAAAATCGGTAATTTGGACATAAACTACAATATTTTCGGAAACTGGGTATGTGTTATCTGAACCACAATCTGGACTGAATCTTTTTTCTAAGGTAAAACCAATAGTTCCAGAGAATTCTAGTTTCCATGGGAATAGAAGTTATTTATTGGCAAAGGCTTCTAAACTAGGCTAAGCAACAAACCAAATTGTGGCCCTTTGTTTAATTTTCCTTAGCTTCGTGGTTGCATTTCCTTTAGGAAATGCCTTTCTAGTAAGTTAATTATTGGCAAATGCTACTAAACGAGGCTAAGCAACGAACCAAATTGTGGCCGTTTGTTTAATTTTCCTTAGCTTCGTGGTTGCATTTCCTTTAGGAAATGCCTTTCTCGTATTATATTTATATCCACGAAGCTAAGGAAAATCAACTACTTTCGCTAAGAAAGATTTTCCTTAGCTGAGATGGTCTATTCATAGTGGGCTATTTTACTTGTATGGAGCAGATTTGGTTTTTTTTGACCGGTGAAAAAACTAGCCTTTAAAAGTACCCTGAAATTTTGCATGTATATACTACTCGTCGAGGCGCATCTTTTGGGCTGGGTCTCATATCCAGGAAAAATCTGGTTTCCATGGCAACGGACTTAGAAAAAAGTCTATGTATTTCAAGTCAATATTTAAAACTCTATTTGTAGGAAAACTATAATAGATATAAACTTGGGGTTTCTCAACACAACTATAAGGTCCATAGCAGAGCCGATTGAGGTTAAATAGAAAATCCAGTTACCTTGGCAACAGGGCTAAACAGATGTTGAAATTTATAAAATGCTAATTTGAAGCCTAAGGTTAAGGTGTTATGACTTGGGACCAACCCCTACCCCCACTATATAACTTATTCTGCATCCGAATTTGTTTGTTCTATTTTGCAGTTACCATGACAACCGCTGAAAACAGATGTTTTTATACAAAAATTATTCATTTGGACATAGACTTCACGATAAAATTTTACGAAACTGGGTATGTGTTATCTGGACCACTAGTTGGAACTTTTAGTGAAACTCAAAACATTCCAGAAATATCTAGTTACCATGGTAACTGTAGTTTATTAAAGTCTATATCATTCAAGTCTTATTGATAACTCTATTTGTAGAAAAACTGTAATATATATAAACTGGGGGTTTTGCAACTCATCTATAAGATCCATATCCAAGCCGTTTGAGGTTAATTAGAAAATATAGTTACCATAGCAACAAGTCTAAACAGATGTTAAAATTTATAAAATGATAATTTGAAGCACAAGTTAATAGTATTATGACTTGGGACCAACACCTCTCCCCACTATATGACTTATTCTGCATCACTGCATCCGAATTACATTGTTATATTTTTCAGTTTCCATGACAACCACGGCAAACAGATGCATTTTGATAGAAAATCGGTAATTTGGACATAAACTACAATATTTTCTGAAACTTGGTATGTGTTATCTGAACCACAATCTGGACTAAATATTTTATCAAAGGTTAAACCAACATTTCCAGAGAACTCTAGTTTCCATGGGAATATAAGTTAATTATTGGCAAATGCTACTAAACTAGGCTAAGCAACAAACCAAAGTGTGGCCGTTTGTTTAATTTTCCTTAGCTTCGTGGTTGCATTTCCTTTAGGAAATGCTTTTCTAGTATATATTATATTATATTTGTACATATAATGTACAGATAATGTACATGATAATGTACACAGATATAGATAGCACAATAAATCATTATAGATCTACACTAAATTAACTAAAAAAATACTACTTACTGAATAGAAGTCGAGGAAATCCAGCCAAGTACCTAACTGATCTAGACTTTGCTGATGACTTAGGAGTACTCTCAGAATCACTAGAGGGAGCCCAACGGCTCCTCAGCTCATTAGAACAGGCTGCTTCTAGTGTTGGTGTTTTTATTAACTCCAAAAAGACCAAAATGTTGACAGTTAACTTTGAAAGTCCTCAGCAAGTCTCTGACTGGATGAGCATAAGCTCAAATGATGGTATGCTTGAGCATGTGGACGACTTCTGTTACCTGGGATCATGGATCGGGAAGTCAGGACCTTCGAATACGTAAGGAAAAGGCATGGGTAGCCTTGAATAGGATTTCCAGGATTTGGAAGTCACATAGAATTAATCGGAAATTTAAGGTTCGATTATTTAGAGCAGCAGTAGTTCCAGTACTCCTCTATTGGAGTCCATGCTGGGCTCTAACTGCTGAGGACACCAAATTTCTGGATAGCACATTCACAAAAATGCTACGCCGGGTTCATTGTGTCAAGTACAATGCACACATCTCCAACCAGACACTATATAACATTGGAGGTGTCTCATTGGTTCTCCCAAGCTTGATACTAGAAGAAAATCGCCTCCGCTTTGCAGGACATTGCTTTCGCCGTGAGGACCAGCCAGTGCATAATCTTGTGCTTTGGCAGCCACATGGATAAAATAAGCATGGTGGACATCCCATGACTTTCGTGAGAGTCCTTCTAAAGGACCTTGGCCTTGAAGATGCGGATAATCTCGTGAAAGTAATGGGGGATAGGGAGTTGTGGTGGCGCAACTTTGTCGATATGCCGGTATAGCATTATTAATGCACGCTGCATTGGGCTTGCCAATTGTGGATTGAATGGTGGTGACAAAATGTTTTTGTTAAGCTGGCAAAGCATCAAGAGGCGTCAACTGGGGAGAGACTATGAAAACCCTAATTACGTTGCTAATGCTTCTGGAATTACAAAAACATACTTCATTGACGCAACGTTCAGCCGTTCACTTAAACCAAGGGTTGATACTAGGGAAGTGTAAGCGGTTCAACAAGCGGAAATTGGTACAGGCCGTTGAATTCCCAAGAGAGAGAGAGACACATTTACATTGGCGGCTTCTTATGGGATATTTCTACAAGGTTCAATTGCAATTACCACAGGGAGACGCCTAGAACCTACTAGTAGCAATGTCAACGAGGTAATACGGTGACTTCAGTTTACACCCGGTACTGGGGTTGTATAGTATAGGGCTATATAGGTCCGGATTGTGCGGCAAGTTGAGGAATGCCGCTGCAATTTTTAAAGCGATTTTAAGGTGTCATTCACCTTATAGGAACACAGTTTTACAACATCCAATATCACAATTGCTACAACTTTTTTTAACAATTAAGAGCACCCCACCCACCCACCCCCCCCCCCCCCCGAGCTAAATTTGTAATTTATATCTAATGTTTCTCTTTTTATTTTGCATGTGAACGCGAATGCACAGAATTGTAAAACTACAGTAGTTACAATTTCAGTTCACACATAGCCGTGCACACAGGCTTGTTCGCATTGAGGCTAAGGCCAAGATCAGAGCCGTTTAGAATTGTATCATAAACTTTAAAGACCGGGATTAGAACGCTGATACTACGAAAGTTTGTAGCAATACATATCTGTAACTGAATTGAAATAGCAGAAGCATTGAAATATATAAATACTGTAGTATGTGAACTGAGATTGTAGCTGAACTGAAAAGCAGCCCCACTGAAATAGTATCTCAACTGAATATTACAGTAGTTGATCTAAATAGTAGCTGAACATAATTTAATTGCTAGCACCATTACTGTACATACAGTAGTTGGTAATCTTCAATATTTTTTTACCAGGTTTTGGGTCTGGTATTTAGTGTTACTTTTAGGGTTATTTATTATACAAGAATACAAAGTTTCACAACTGACAACAAATTTTAAAAACAACATTGAATTTCTATAATAATAAAATGATGTGAAATATTTTGGTCTAACTTTATAAACAGAAAATTTGGTTATGAAAGAGCGCTTTGCATCAAGGACAGTGCGTACTTTATGCTAAAGATAACTTGTAGTATACACCATGGACAATTTGTACTTTATGATACGGACAGTTTTTACTTTACGAATAGTTTGTACTTGTGTGTGATATGTGTAGCCGTAGAATTAGCCTACCAAATTTAGTTGTTGGTTCGGATCCAATCCGACTAGTAGTTTATTGCATTCCAGCATGTAGGGTAGGCCTTACGCTCTGACTGCTAACTGCTCTATACTCACTCTAACTGTCTAATTAATTGTAATTCATAAATGAATAAAATAAGAGTATGTGGCAACCCGCATACATAACACATGTAATATACAGTCCCGAAACTTTGTTATTACGGTTACCTAGCAACCCTAGAGATTTTAGCCTAGGCCCACCTACATAATGGTACAACAGGACTGCAGTATGCCATCAGCGATCGCTCGAACTTGAATCCGAGTTTTTCATACGTTTTTATTTCGTGGCTACGCCATCCCCACAATGGTGACCCAGCGTCTCAGGACGAACTCTTGAGACCGCGACTCGCAACACGCAGACACGATTGACGATCCTGCAAGCAAACTGGAACTGCCACCGAAACTGTGTTGACGACAATGGCCGAAGCGACCGCCAACGCCGTTTCTATCAAACTGCCTCCGTTCTGGACCACCCAACCCGAGGTGTGGTTCGCCCAGGCGGAGGCGCAGTTCCACATTCGTAGCATCACCGAGGACACTACAAAATATTATTACGTGGTGGGGGCCCTCGACCAGGAGACAGCCGCTCGCCTCCTAAAACTCATCCGGAACCCTCCCGCTACTGAGAAGTACCTCAAACTCAAGGGCCAACTTCTCAAAGCCTTCGGGCTCTCCCGACGCGAGCGCGCAGCCCGACTCTGGGACCTCGACCTCAACGGCCTCGGTGACCGGCGCCCCTCGCAACTCCTCGGAGAAATGCAGGCGCTCCTCGGCGACGACAACGCGGGACTCCTCTTCGAGGAGGCCTTCCTCCGGCAGATGCCCGCCGCAATCCGCCTCCAACTCGCGGAGGAGGACTTCCGCGACCTCGACAGGGTTGCGGACCGGGCCGACGCGCTGTGGGAGGCCTCCCGGCAGACCTCACTCGCGGCCCACGCCGTCAGAAACCGACGCCGGTCCCGCCGCAGCGAACCGGCAAGAACTCCTCGTCGGCGTCGACTCCCGCCCCGCGGGCCCCGAACTCGAACCCGGACTGGTGCTATTACCACCAGACGTTCGGCCCCACAGCCAGGAAGTGCCGCCCGCCCTGCAGTTACCAGGGAAACGCCCCGGCCGGCCGTTTGTAGCAGCTGCAACGGCCGGCCACACCGACCTGCTGCTGTTTGCCTGGGACCGCGTTTCCGGGCAACGCTTCTTGGTCGACACCGGGGCGGAGGTGAGCGTTATTCCCGCGACGACTCGCGAGGAACGTTCGGGACAGAGCGGGCCGCCCCTCCTCGCAGCCAACAAAACGTACATTCGAACGTACGGCGACCGCTCCGTCAAACTCGACTTCCACTCCCGCCGGTTCCAGTGGAAGTTTATCGCGGCCGACGTCGCCCAGCCTCTCCTCGGTGCCGACTTCCTCCGAGCGAACAACATGTTGGTCGACCTGAGAGGCCGCCGTCTAGTCGACGCCGAGACGTTGACCTCGATCCCGTGCGGGCAGACTACGGGCCACGCCCCCCACCTCGGTTCGGTCACCGCCTCGGACGACGAGTTCGCACGGCTCCTCGCCGAGTTCCCCGATATAACGATCCCTCGGTTCTCCGACCCCACCGCGAAACACGGGGTCGAACATTACATCCCCACCGAGGGACCCCCGGTCTACTCCCGCGCCCGTCGTCTGCCTCCAGACAAACTCGAGATCGCGCGGGACGAGTTCCGGAAGATGGAGGAGATGGGGATCATCCGCCGGTCCAACAGTCCCTGGGCGTCGCCCCTCCACATGGCCCCTAAACCCTCGGGTGGATGGCGGCCGTGTGGCGACTACCGACGCCTCAACGACGCCACGACTCCGGACCGGTACCCTATCCCCCATATCCAGGACTTCTCATCCAGACTGGCTGGGGCGAAGGTCTTTTCTAAGATCGATCTGGTGCGCGGCTACCACCAGATCCCCGTAACCGAGGCCGACATCGCCAAGACCGCGGTTATAACCCCGTTCGGCCTGTTTGAATTCCTTCGAATGCCGTTCGGGCTGAAGAACGCGGCCCAGGCCTTCCAGAGACTGATGGACACGGTGTGCCAGGGACTCGACTTCCTCTTCGTCTACCTAGACGACGTCCTCGTCGCGAGTCGGTCCCCCAAGGAACACCGTGACCACCTCCGTCAGCTCTTCACGCGCCTCCAAGAACACGGCCTCGTGATCAACCTCGCCAAGTGCGAGTTCGGTCGGTCGACCATCGACTTCCTCGGCCACCGAATCTCGGCCCACGGCGCCGTCCCGCTCCCCGATAAGGTCGCCGCCATCCGGGAGTTCACCCAACCGACCACCGTCAAGGGCCTGCAGGAGTTCGTGGGGATGGTGAACTTCTATCATCGGTTCGTCCCCGCGGCCGCCGCCATCTTGCGGCCCCTCTACGCGGCCCTTGCCGGTAAACCCAAGTCCCTCGACTGGACCCCCGACATGGCGGCGGCGTTCCGGAACGCCAAGGAAGCCCTCGCCAACGCCACGATGCTCGCCCACCCCAACGCCAACGCACCGACGGCGCTCACCGTGGACGCATCCGGCACGGCGGTGGGCGCCGTTCTAGAACAGCTCGTCGGCGACTCGTGGCGCCCCCTGGCGTTCTTCAGCCGCCAACTTCGACCCCCGGAGGTGAAGTACAGCGCGTTCGACCGGGAACTTCTCGCATTGTACCTCGCTGTTCGCCACTTCCGGTACTACCTGGAGGGCCGCGTATTCACCGCCTACACAGACCACAAACCCCTGACGTTCGCATTCGCCAAGATCAGCGACCCGTGGTCGAATCGGCAACAACGACACATCGCCTACATTTCCGAGTTTACCACGGCGATCAAACACGTCGCCGGCAAAGACAACTGTGTGGCGGATGCGCTCTCCAGGACTACCGTCAGCGCGGTTCGAACCCTCCTCCCCGGCCTCGACTACACGGCTATGGCGGCTGCCCAACTCGCCGACCCCGAGCTGCCAACCTACCGCTCCGCCGTGTCCGGCCTCCAACTGGAAGACGTCCCGCTCGCCCCCGCCAACGCCACTCTACTTTGCGACGTTTCTCTCGGACGCCCGCGCCCCGTCGTCCCCGTCGCCTGGCGACGGCGCGTCTTCGACGCCCTACACGGCCTGTCTCACCCCGGCGCTCGTACCACCAAGAAACTCGTCGCCGACAGGTTCGTGTGGCACGGCCTCCGCAAAGAGGTGGGCGAGTGGGCGAAGACCTGCGTCCCTTGCCAGTCTTCCAAGGTGCAACGCCACGTCCGCGCGCCCCTCGGCACCTTCGCCAACCCCCACCGCCGGTTCGACCACATCCACGTGGATCTGGTCGGCCCTCTACCACCATCGCGCGGGTTCACTCACCTGCTGACGATGGTCGACCGGTTCACTCGGTGGCCAGAGGCCGTGCCCCTCACCGAGACCTCCACCGAGAGTTGCGCCCGGGCTCTGATCTCCAACTGGATATCTCGGTTCGGCGTCCCCGCGGATCTCTCCTCCGACCGCGGTTCGCAGTTTACCTCCCAGCTCTGGTCCGCCGTCAACCAGCTGCTGGGCACCCAACTGCACCGCACCACGGCCTACCACCCGCAGGCGAACGGACTGGTGGAACGTTTCCACCGCCACCTAAAGTCCGCCCTGCGGGCCTCGCTCACCGGCCCCGATTGGGTCGACGAGTTGCCGTGGGTTCTCCTCGGAATCCGGACCGCTCCCAAGGACGACTTGGGGACCTCCTCCGCCGAACTGGTCTACGGTGCCCCCCTCACCGTCCCGGGCGAGTTCCTTCCGCCGGCTACAGGCGCCCAGCACTCGCCGTCCACGATCCTCCCTCAACTCCGGGATACGGTCGGGCGGTTCGCTCCGGTACCGACGTCACGCCACGGACTGACTCCGTCGTCGGTTCCACCGGACCTCCACGACGCTACCTACGTTTTCGTCCGGCGCGACGCCCACCGGACGCCATTCGAACGCCCCTACGAGGGGCCTTACAAGGTCCTCACCCCCGGACCCAAAACATTTAAGATCGAGATGGGCGGTCGAACTGAAACGATTTCAGTCGACCGACTCAAACCGGCCCATCTCGATTTTGCCGAGCCGGTCGTCCTCGGCCAACCGCGGCGCCGAGGTCGACCCCCGAACGCACCTCCGGTACCTCCTACACCGCCGGTACTAACGCAAAGACCACCAACCCCAGCCCAACCGCCCGTACAAACTCGATCGGGCCGGACGGTCCGTCCACCCGAATATCTATAATACGTTTCGAGACTGGGGGGGGGTCATGTGGCAACCCGCATACATAACACATGTAATATACAGTCCCGAAACTTTGTTATTACGGTTACCTAGCAACCCTAGAGATTTTAGCCTAGGCCCACCTACATAATGGTACAACAGGACTGCAGTATGCCATCAGCGATCGCTCGAACTTGAATCCGAGTTTTTCATACGTTTTTATTTCGTGGCTACGCCATCTCCACAATAGAATAGAAAAAATATCATTAATATTTATTTATCTGTCTTGTCGCTGTTATTTAATTGTTATTACATAAAATAATAATAATAATAATAATGTCTTCTGATACACCTGCACCTGTAATAAGACATATATTTAATACTGTAGATAATCTTACTTGTATTGTTATTGGTAACACTATTTATTGTCCTTCACAACCTAATTTTAAAATAGATATTTCTGAACAAGCAAGAAAATTACTACGATCTATTGATATTTTTGGAGAGGTAGATTCTACTAATTACCTTTTAGATTACAAAGAAGAAGATGATTTAGATAAATTCACAATTTTATCAATGTCAGATAACTTTATTGTTATTACTCAATATAGTGGTAATATAGTGAGCAATAAATGTGAAAAGTTTGAGATCAAATTAGATCGTAAAAATGCTTATGAAATTATGGCTTTGTTTATTGTTATTATTTCGAAAGAAACCCTTGTAACCACTGATGAAACCGATGACAATGAAGATGATTATTGACTCTTTCAGCTATATTATAAATATTTTATCAACATTTTAACGATTTTGGTTTGGTTATTTAAGAAAAATGGATATATTAATAAACACAAATTGTAGTATTTGTTATTCTAATTTAAAACATCTTGATTGTTACATATGTGTTAATAAGCATGGAACTTGCGTAACATGTATTGATCAATATGTTGAAATTAATGATTGTACTAAAATTTGTCCAATTTGTAGAGTACAGACACTTTGCAGAGTAAACAAGTTATATAATCCATATTATTGGAAAGAGCTGCGGAATTCTATCTACATTTCAGGAAAAAGTAACGAACCTAACGAGTTATTTACAATATCACAGAATATTTTTTATCGATATATAGTGAAAAAAGGCGGCTTTATGGTACCTTGGTTGTTTGATGAAGAACATAAAAATATCACAGTAAAATTAAATAAGAATTTGCGTAGTTTTGATATTTACTTTAAGACATATAAAGATGAATCATCTTCAAGAGGTATAAAACCAAAAAAGTATTATTTGAAACTTGATGAAGGTATTCTTCGCAATGATTTGTGTATGAGAGTAATTCGCACTTTAACGGAACATACTCTAAGTCATATTTCCAGTACTAAATGCTACGGGCGTGGTATAGAACGTAAATGTCAAACTAAGAAGTATAACAAATTTATACGATGTCACCGCTATCTCACTTGGTGTGGACATTATTTAAATCGAAAACAATGTCTGTTGATTGCTGGTATACGATTACACAATCTTTTCAAATAAGGTAATAAGTAGAACGAAAGATTGCCATGATAAATATACTAATACTACAGTTGTACATACTTTTTGTTGTAAAATGCTGTATTTTTGTGAATTGTTACATATATACATAGTAATGGTGATGATTTATTGATATTTATATTATATTATATTATATTGTATTGTTGATATATCTTAATAATAATAAATGGCTGACTTTAATTCAGGTCCTTATAATTTAAACTTTCAAATGGGAACGAGTATGATAATTTCTGGCCCGTCTGGTTTCAGAAAGTCTACATTTGTTGGCAATTTAATTAAACACAAGAATGGCTGCTTCAACGAACCCCCCTTATGAGTATTGTATTGTTACGGGAGCAATCCCCCGACTATTCCTGGTATTACTCACCTTTACAAAGGTTTGCCTGAAAATATAGATAGTTTAGTGAATAGTCGAGATTTATTAATTATAGATGATTTATTAACAGAAACTGAGTCCAGTACAGCTTTAACTGTATTGTTTACTAAGGTTGCTCATCATTCCAATATATTTATTTGTTTTATAACGCAAAACATGTTTTACGGTGGGAAGCATAACCGCACAAGATCAATTAATAGCCATACCTTAGTATTAATGAAAAATCCGCGAGACAGTTTATCGGTTTTAAATTTCGCAAAGCAGATGTTACCAGGGCAGACCAAATTTTTAGTAGATTCCTATCAAGATGCAACTATTGAACCATTTTCACATATCTTAATTGATTTACGACAGGAAACACCCGAACATTTAAGATTTAGATCGGATATATTTCGTAATCATAATTGTTACATTAAAAATTACATTGACTATAAACGTAGCGAAAATAATAATAATAATAATAATTAATATTTTGTAACAATTCTCAATAATGTTGCAACAATGAATAGACTTGTGCAGAAATATCGTAACGAATTGGAATTTCTACGTAGCGCTACCCCTCAACAAAGAACTTATTTTATTAACCATACCGCGAGTAACGAATTAATACGGCTCCTTGTAAATACCGCATTAGATGTTCTAAAAGGTAACGTACAATTGACCTCTCATTCATTTAAAAATATTCGCCGTTATAAAAAGGTATAGAAATCACTCAATCGCAAAACAAAAAATATATCAAATTACAGAAAAAAGTTAACCAATCAATCTGGTGGTATACTACCGTTTCTAATACCCTTACTCGGCATTGGCGCAAAACTCGCCGCAAGTGCTGGTGCCACCGCCGCTGGAGCGGCTATTGCAAAAAAAATTAACCGTGGATGGTAATAATGGTTAAAACGGGAGTAACATTTAGAAAATTATATTTAGTATCGAGTAAACCGTTAGCTACTGATTTAAAACCTCAAGATATACCTAGAGTAAATACTACAAAAAGAAAACCCTTCAAAACATCAACTTCAAAGAAAATAAAAAAATTTCAGCTGTTTTTACGGTGATGCCCTTTATAAGAGATTTGAATATACATATTAATTGCGGTTGTCGAAAAGATGCCACGCAAGATGAGACCAATTTTAAGCCAAAGCTTAGACAAAAAACTGTTAAGAATTAATTTTGCAAGTATTGCAAAATTAGCAAAAGCTGCAAACATCAAACCAACTCAAGCCCAGAATTGGTTGAGCGGGCAAAAGACATACTCCCTTCACGCACCACGTAGACATCATTATCCAACATCTAAAATATTTACGGGAGGGTTAAAAGATATATATATGATAGATCTGGTGGATATGCAGCAATATAAATCACAAAATAATAATTATAACTATATATTAACATGTATTGATGACTTTAGTCGGTTTGCTTTTGCCTATGGTATGAAGACAAAAACAGGTATTGAAATTATTAGTATATTGCAAAAAATATTCCAGAAGGGTAAACCAAACAGAATCGCGACTGATCAAGGTTCTGAGTTTCTAAATAAATCTGTAAGGAAATATTTAGATACTATTGGTGTACAGTATTACGTAATGTACTCTGTGAATAAGGCGGCTATTGTCGAGAGATTCAATAGAACATTAAAAACAAATATGTTCAAAATTTTCACGCAACGGGGAAATAATGTTTGGATAAAAATTTTACCAAAGCTTATCTTTGCTTATAATAGGTCATTTCATAGGACTATACAAATGACGCCCATTGAAGTTAAAACTAATATAAAGACGTTTTTATTTAAAGGACCTCCTAATATTAAGTTATCAGCATTAGATGTAGCCCACGTAAACAATTTACGGGACATGACTTCACATTTACCTTGGGATTGCGGCGACATTTCGCAAGATGACTTAAAAAAGTACATGAAGAGACAATTAAAAAATAAATATAATATATATGTATTCGGGTTGATGAAAGCCGCCATATTAAACACCCAACTTGATGTTTACACTCCAAAATTGATGAACAAATTGGGAATATTTCGACTATATTACAATTATTTAACTCCATGTCCTTTCCATGATAAATTAACTACTGTAGAAGATAAATGTAGTTTTCACACAGATGGTGATAGCTGCTTGAATTACTGCTCAGCGAAAAGGATTAGAGGGTATGTAACGAAGCGATTAACTGAGACAGGTGATAAACAGAAAGAAATAACTGCGGTGAATGATGTATAGTAGGTTTACTCTAAGCTTGTAATGTGATGGGATATAATATAATTTTATTTTGGTGATGCTCTTGATGTTAATATAAAAATATAATAAAATATAATTTTTTTACAACAAGTTCTCTAAAAAAGAATCAACTGCGCTAGGTTAACCATACACATTTAACAATGTACAGTAAGTATTCTCGATATCATTCTAATATAGTTGTACCGTATTGCGAAACATCCTATACAACGCAAACTAATAAAACATACAGTAGTTGACTAGTGATATGACTTTAGTAATATTAGTCAGAAATGCAACATAATCTGTATAGGATGTAATGTTAACCTGTTGGTACCAGTACTGTTAAATTCAATAATTATTATAGGCCTATCCACAACTGTCATCCACTTTATCAGTACCAGCAGTGTTTTACTCTTCCAACACTGTAGTTTTTTTTTTTTTTGTTATACACATATTTTATTCTAATATCATAAATGTTACGGCAATTAAACACAATAACAACATTTAAGCACATTCATTAGCCTAATATTACAAACATAATTATAAACTAATTTGTTATTATTAATTAATCTTACCGGTAAATTTATTACATTTTTTTGAGCAATTATAGACATCTATATTTATGAAAAAAAAAACACCACAAAACTGCAGAACAAAGCATGGTCCCTCCAATCTTATACCACCCGCGCGTCCGCATTGGCTGCCAAGATTGAGGTATCACTGTAGTCGCGGTCTACTGGTATCAGTACACAGCAGTAATCTGATGCAATAGCATTTGTTTTTTTTCCACCTATAAGCATACTGCAGTCAGGTAAGCATACTGCAGTCAGGCAAGCATACTGCAGTCATGACCTGGATTGCTCGCATGGGTCTCTCATACAGGGATTAGATCCCCTACCCAAATAATACAGTACTGCAGTACTGTCGCTGTTGTTGTAACAGTATAGTCAGATAGAGCATACTGATTTCCTTCTATTAGCATTGTACTGCAGTACCGGTACTACAGTATTAATGTAACAGTACCTGCAATAACAAACTAAGCCAATGTATACAATATCGTGAGCTAGTTACAATCAGATTGTGTGCAGTCAACCACGCTGCTGGGATGCACTGCAGTCAGGCAAGCATACTGCAGTCATGACCTGGATTGCACGCATGGGTCTCTCATACAGGGGTTAGATCCCCTACCCAAATAATACAGTACTGCAGTACTGTCGCTGTTGTTGTAACAGTATAGTTAGATAGAGGGATAGAGCATACTGATTTCCTTCTATTAGCATTGTACTGCAGTACCGGTACTACGGTATTAATGTAACAGTACCTGCAGTAACAAACTAAGCCAATGTATACAATATTGTGAGCTAGTTACAATTAGATGTGTGTGCAGTCAACCACGCTGCTGGGATGCGGTCATCCTCGCAGTCAGCCACGCTGCTGGGATGCGGTCAACCTCGCAGCCAGCCAGCCAGCCAGCCAGCCAGCCAGCCAGCCAGCCAGCCAGCCAGCCAGCCAGCCAGCCAGCCAGCCAGCCAGCCAGCCAGCCAGCCAGCCAGCCAGCCAGCCAGCCAGCCAGCCAGCCAGCCAGCCAGCCAGCCAGCCAGCCAGCCAGCCAGCCAGCCAGCCAGCCAGCCAGCCAGCCAGCCAGCCAGCCAGCCAGCCAGCCAGCCAGCCAGCCAGCCAGCCAGCCAGCCAGCCAGCCAGCCAGCCAGCCAGCCAGCCAGCCAGCCAGCCAGCCAGCCACGACCATTTTTAAATATTAATAATGTGGCACCAAATATCTTATATATAAACTGATTTGGTTTGAGTATGTGTTTACCAGATAATTGATATTTTAATTCTTTAAAATTAATCGCTGACACTTGCTGGCAACTTACATTCTTATTAACTATATGATAGTTCATTGTTTGGCTCCCGACAAATAGGTATATTTTTTTTTTTACAGGTTTTTCAACCTTTGTTTGATAGTGACCCCAGGGAAGTGAATGATTTTTATTAACCCAGTAAAGTTTATCGTCAAATGCGCTGAGAGCAAACTTATCTCGTGCTACAGTGTACACTTTGTGTAATTGACTCTGAAATTGATGCGTTTCCTTGGAAATTTCTTCGTTGTCCTTATATGCTCTTAAATAATCTTTGTGGCAAATTTTTTTATCCACGACAGCTTCCTTTCGCCCGTCGTATATTTTTGTTATTCCATTCCAAAATGGAATATAATTTTGGTCTTAAAAATACTGCTTGTTTAATATCTCTCGAGCATAACTCGTCTTTACAGTGATAGAGTCTGGATTTATTTTTATCGCTGTAGAGAGGGTGATCCTTGGGGTAATTAGAGGTATCTAGAATATTATTTTTAATTAAGGCTTTTAAGAAATTACTCTGCCATGTATTATAATAACAACCTATTAATGAGTCTGTATCTGATGCTACAATTTCAATTCGACAGTTTAATTCTTTCTCAATAGGTAGTAATTTATCGTAGTACAGCTCATACATATCAAGTTTGGCTAAATCCAAGACAGTACTACCTACATAGACTGGTTTATCTAGTGTCACGCTGTCTTTCACTAATAAGTATCCCGATAAGGAATTGTTATAAATCATGAAATTTTCGTGATTTATACGTTTCACCAATTGATCGCATTTTGCTTTGCTATTTGCTATACGAAAGTTACATCTGTCTCTTATTTTCTCAATGGTTTTACCAAATAACGAGTTATTCAGCAGCTTTGCAACAGCTGTTTCAATATAAGTTTTTGCTAGTCGTCTTTGATTAATATTAAAATCTATATAGGGTTTAAATACAAAGTCTTGATGGAAAGAATACAATTTATGGAGCTTAGTAACAATTAAACCTTGTTTTATATAAAATTTTAACAGTTTTAAATTTACATGATAGAATTCTTTATCGAATTGTGTCAACATAACTTTTGGTGCACACATCTTATACTTGCTATTAGTACCTCTTTGTTTACTTACATTATTAAACTGATCTTTCATATATGATGAAAGCATTGTCTCATTTATACTTAAATGTTCTGGGGCTAAGGGTAGTTGTAATGTACGATCATGAATATCTTTGGGATATTTCAAATCGCAAATTAAGAAAAACCCAATATCCCCTTCAGTATCAAAATTTGTTAAATAGTTTATTAGTTCTTCTGGAGCAGCATTCTCTAAATATGTAACGTTGAGTTGTTCAAAACCTGAAACAGGTAGCTTTTTACTTAAATTACCCGAATACAAGGAATTAAAATCTATATTGAAAATATGACACTCTTCCTTGCTTGGATCATAATTATCAGTATCTGGTATATTTGATTCTATATAATGCTTTCGACAGAATTAAACCCCACCTCTAATAGATGCTTCAAAATCTCTATATGTTTGGTAATCTTTTATTAATGCTAACTTACATTTATTGTATTTCAGGGCGCAATCATAAGTGAAAGCTGCGATACTGCAATAATAAACTACTTCTAATTTGTAGTTTTGTCTACATACTCTCCTAAAGTTCTCAAATATATCAGCGAGGAGATAAACATCGAGTTTTAAGTATGCTAAAAGATAATCCTTGAGATTTGAACAGTGAAACTGACTCCATGATGCGTTGGCAAAACTATATTCCTCGGGTGTACAGGTATTTTGTGTTAATTTACTACAAAATTTGTCTATTGATGGTAATTTCGAATCATTGAATTTATTTAAATCTGTCAGGTACTCGTAGGGAAATATACCTTTTCGTTTAATTGTTGCATTATTTAAATTCGGATAAAAATATTTCATTTGCTGTTCAGTAATTGGTAGAACTGATGTTATATCCTTGCTGTCTATATCCTTTGTTGAACAATCAACTAAAGTACTTAGGGAAAAGGATAAAAATTGATATGTGTCTAAGACACGTAGCTCGATTTTCGTTTTTTGATCTTTCACCGGTATATGCATACTTAGTGAAATATACCTTTCAAAATTTTAGGGATCACCTTTATATCCCAATTGGAATATTTGTTATTAGTAAATCCAACTTGCAAAAGAAAATGCAAATCGTAGAGATTGCAGTTGTGTGCAGCGAGTATATACATGTGTCGTTTCAACGATAAAGAGCGGTTACATGCGTTACAAGCGGCTGCTATATAGTTACCAGTAATATGTGAGTGATGTTTGTTTTTCTCAGACTTATCCTTAAATAAAACATTGCAATAAAAGCAAGTTTTAGCTTTCCAAAAACTTAACTTATCTACATCATTAAGTATCATCTTCTCTCTCGTGTGAGTTTCTGACCACTTATATAATTGGGTGATGTCATTATATACAGAGTCTAAAAAGTCTTGAATACAGTTGTTGTCGATTGTTTTTGTAAAGGTCTTCAAATAAAATTTTGGTGAATTGATTAATTCGCTACTAGGGACAACTAAATAACTTACAGCACATGGAATATGATTCTGAATAAATTTACTGTTGCTGACTGTCTCCAAAATAGATTCTATGTCAAAATATATTACAAACAATGCTGGTAATGTTCTGTCTAAATTTCTAAAGCTAATGTGAGTTCTTTTTTCAGACGGTAGCTTCTCAACTTGACTTTTTCCTTGATAACAAGCAAGACGGTAATGTTCTAGAACATCCTTGCTGTAGAAATGCGACAAACACCATTCACAATATTTCCTACATCTAATATGCTTACCTGTTGTATTCAACAAACGATTCAAGTTAGTTATGCAAACATAATGTGATTGTTTACTCGTATTCTTATTTTTTACAAGGAATATATTCAATAACTCTTTATCTGGAGTGATTTTACTAAATGGTGCGTGTGGTAATATAGATACTTGATTGTTGTCGTAGAGTAATAAATTAATTATATATGCTGAATTCTGTTTTTCAAAAAGTTTAATTGCAAGCTGCCATTCTGTTGGATAATCTTTGTTCCCGTTGTCAAAATAAAATGATTCATATAATCTGTGTACGATGAAGTACGGTTTTTGTTTATCTTCACTTTGCTACTAAATTTTGTGGCTATAATAGCCCATTTGAAACAGTCATTATCAGCCGTTTGTATATTTATTGTACATTTTTTAGCTGATAGAGCCTTAGGTAACTCCATATAACCGTGACCTTTATATTCCAGTGACTTAGACTTGGATTCAGCTACTTTAATTTCCACTCTTAATAAAGATTTAACGCGCCACCCTGAGCCACGAGTATTAAACATGGCTATTTTTTGCATTAATTTTTCTAGTACATACTCAAACCATGTGTCAAAACTTTCATGTGAATCTACGGTATTAACTGCACCACCTGAAGTTTGGAACCTTGAAGATTGACGAATCTGAAGTTTGGTCAAAAAAAACACACAGTCTGTTTGTAGTTTCACACATTTTATAAAAACGGAAATAAGTCGGTAAAACATTAATGAATATAATCCAAACTTGGTACACATGTACGCAAATAAGTAGCTATAAAGTATAGAACCAACCAACACATCCATCTGGCTGGAATTTGGTAGAAATGACCTATGAACATTAAGGGTTTATTAATAATTTTGCGTACCAACAGACTAAGTCAGTTCATCTGACGGTCCCGTGGTGGCGTATTGAAAATATAAACAAGTATTCGGATTACATCTTCAGTGGTTATTTTAGTCTCGTGCTGCGCAAAGGCCCCACGAACATGTATCAAACCGTACTCAACAGCAAACAAATTGCAAAGTGCCACTTTACACACATAAATTTTTTGAAATATGAAACATTAATTTTTTTACAAAGAAATTTTTCTATTAGTAACCAATAAATTATTGAAATCTTTATATATTTTTTTACATTGGTAATAATCGAAAATCATCGATAATCGATCGAAAATTTCCTCAAATCGATCGAAGAATTTTGTAAATTTCGATGGACAACGCTAATATATACAACGATAAAAGAAATCGATTATTATTAATAGTCGAATTAATGTATTCTATGGTATAGTAATTATGTTAAGGGACTAGATGCTATTTATAAACATCTGCTACCAGTGTTGAAGATGAAGAATTCAATGGCTATGGTATAACTCGGATATTTATTGCCTTTTTCTCTCGAGGTTGGATGGAAGAGTGATTGGTGAATTGTGGGGAGTTATAACGGTCCCATCTGAAAAATTGCAAAATTAAATTTAGTTACTGGTGAAAAATAGCGAAATGAAAAATAGTAGAAGTTACCTGTAGACACCTCTAGCGTCTGTAAAATAAAGGTTGGTGAATATGAAAATACTGGTTGCTGAAAAAATGCGATTTGAAAAATAGTAGAAGTTACCTGTAGTCACCCCTAGCGTCTGTAAGATAAAGGCTTATGATTGGATGAAGGAGTAGCGTTGGGTGACTAATAACGCCTCTAGTGGAAGATGCGGGAACATGAGAAGTTACCATGGTTACGGTTGAAATGCTGACATCTGATTGGTTGAAATAATAACGACCACTGCTAATGGTTGAAATGGTGGCTTCTGATTGGAGGAAGGAGTAGAAATGGATGGTAATGATGGGCTATGGGTGACCTTGATGTGGGGGGCTAGTAATATATACTACTGTTCTGACTATCTGATCATCTTCTAACAAAAATATTTGAATCCCTTCTGCTTCAAGAGTACTTATCGGCGCCAAGTTTTATACATCCGTCACAGCTGGCATCCTAAAATCGGGACTGATCTCATTCTCGGCGCTGTGCTGGAATGTCTCGAGTACCAGAGGCAATGTGGGAATACCATCTACTTATGCCAGCTGGATATTAAATCAGCGTTTGATAACGTTGACTACGTAATCTTGTTCAAGAAAATGAGAGCTCACATAAACCCATATATCTGCCGCATCATCCTGTCATATTATCTCTGCACTACCGCATTTTTAAAATTTGGAGGTGTTGTTGATGCCCGACCCATCAAGCTTACAAAGGGAGTGAAACAGGGTTCACTCCTCTCCCCAGCGTTGTTCATCCTGCATACGAGTGATGTCTTCAATGATGCGAGTTACAGTGGTCTTAGTTGCAATCTCAAGAACGTATGGCTCGGCGCTATTGCACTTGCAGACGACATACTCGTGTTTGGTAGATCCGCCACAGAATTAGAAAGATTATGTACTCGCTTTTGAAGACCTTTAGCAGTTTAACCTGCCAAAATTTATATGTCTTTTGGTTTATAAATAGACTTTAGAAATTGACAAATATTTAATACCAATAAACACAACATTAGCAGAAGCCAGCCTAGTGCGCGTCCATTCACCCGCTGGATATACCCGGGAGACTGGATTCTGAGGGCTTAGATTATTATTGCAGTGTAAGCTTACTGTATTATTCGATTGATCGTTAATAAATAATTTCTGACTAATATTATTCACTTTCGGGAAATATTAACAGTTCCTTTAGGACGTGGCGCTCTATCTAGGTAAACAGAGCTATGACTTATACTAAACACAACGGTAAGTCGGTAAGGCTTATGATTCACGTATGAGGCGCATTCTTTAGGAAATGCTTAGTTATCAGTCACAATCATGCACACTACCGGTAACACACAATACTGCACACTGAATTGCCGACCGTCAATGAATTTTATCATATATAAAGAGAACAGCAATTGACTCATGTAGTGCTTATCAAATACCATTAAATTCACTACAAACCACAATAATATAAGTCGCAATCGCTATATGTAACCTGTCTCTCTAACCTGTAGTGTATCAAGAAAATTGGGAAATTTGGGTTCTTTATAAATGTTCTCAAAATAATATTCAACCAACTGATACAAAATATGACAACAGTAAAAAGCATTAAGACGGTAGGTTAAGATATGATATGACAAGTTATGAACTGGACTGTGCCGTGATATGCACTGATAACAGTTATACGCTCTATAATCTTAAGCCTACTAATGTTTCTTCTAAAGTCTGAAACGAATTGACTCTAGAGCCGGTGTTCCTGGCCTAGATAGAAACAACAAACACTCCTAGCATGATCTGCCAAAAAGCTCCACATCGACAGAAAAAATCGCTCTGATTGGCTGTTAAGCTAAACAATATTATTGAGTCAGATTAATGTAATAAGGGTGGTCTTTAATCCCATAAAACGAGTTCTGTAAAGGTCTAGTGCGTATTCAACATACGCGCTAGACCTTTACAGAACTCGTTTTATGGGATTAAAGACCACCCTTATTACATTAATCTGACTCAATATTATATGGTAAAACCAGAAGACCCGACGCATAATTCGTGTACCATACGACGGACAAGATCCGCTCGATTGTCCGGAGGTTCAACGAGTATACCGTCAACACGAGCAGCCTCTATCGGCGGACGCTGTAACATAGGGGCGTCAGCGATAAAATTTTGCGATCCTGTACTGATATCAACCGGTTGAGGTTGTATCGTCGCGAAGAGTTTGTCTCCGAAATGTGGAATCATCGAGGGATGACAAATGGTTTGAGAGTAGAGGTCCGTCATAAGGATTTGAGCTTCAGGTTGGGCTAAAGCGGCTTCTTCTCTCTCTTCCAGTTTCGTGTGTTTCTCCTCGAGTAGATTTTCTTCCGCTTGTCTCTGTAAGCGTTCATCTAAAAATTCTTGTAGAGAATACGTGCGTCCAAGCTCGATGTCTTCCTCGAGGTTTTGGATTTCTCTATCAAACTGTGGCAAGGCTAACTCCTTCACCGATTGGACTTGTTGTTGTAATTTACGTTTCTCTAAACAATCTTGTGTTCCCTTTCCAATCTTCTGTCTAATAGCGTCTAAAGCATTTCTTATAACGCTCTCCTCGACTTCCGTGGCGGGTTGCATTGGGTTTAATCCTGGACGATTGTAAGGATCAAAGGGCGATATTAGCTGCCCGCGTCCCAATCCGGCTAAGTAGGATGGGCGAATGTCTAACGAACCCACTACTGGAGCACCACCAATTAATTGTTCGGGTAACACTAAGTCTTTGAACAGGGAATATAGTTCGGGAGGATCAGTGATACTGTTAGGATCAAGAGTTTGAGGTCTCACTAGGGAATGAGGAGGCCTGACCGAGTATTCCGGAACTCTGATCATGGGTTTATTCAGTGATGGTTTAAGACGAGCGATCGTAGGTGGTACGTCGAACAGGTTTTGCTCGAAACTCCCGTAAGTGTAACGCGTAAAGCTATGTTTAGCGCAACGTCTCCGCGGATGTTTATGTCTTTGAGTTTGTTGGTTGGGTCTAGGGCATTCATCACAATAATACCAAAGACGTACGTCCTGCAGAGGAAACGCGGGTGATCGTTCTCCAGTTTTGCAATATTTTTCCATTTGTTCAAAACTATCCGGGATAACAGGTAGTGGACGATCGGCGGTAAGATACATCATCGTGAAATAGAGCCGTTTGAGTTCTACCACAGGGTCATGATGTATACCTTGAGGATATCGAGTCTCTAGGTTCTGCTGACTGGCGATGTTGAGATAGGTTTCTCTCAAAAATTCTAGGTATTCGTTGAAGTCGATGCGTTTATCCGGTTCTTCAACGTTTTCTCTTTCCAGTCTATTACGAATAGAATTTTCGTGATCTATTCTCGGTTTATCGTTACGACTCCGCTGGGTATGATATTTAAATAGAACCATTTCCCTCTCTGTATCTACATCGTCCGTGTCATGTAAATCGATAGGATGGCCGGTAGTTAAGAAGTCCATATACGTACCATTACAATTCGTATAGCGAGCGGTGAATTTTCGATAGTCCAATTCACGCGCAAGTTGCTCTTGGGACATCGGCGGTTCGATATAACGACCATCGTCCTCCGTAATGGTTGGATCGGCTTCACCGCGTATTAAGCTATCCACAAATGCTTGCAAAGGTAGAGTATATCGCTCCCTAATACCAAGATCATCTTCTATCAACTCCGTCATATCTGCTATCTGAGTTTATTAATATCAAATGAGTTTATATTTAGGCGAGCGGGCGTCGCTGCCTACTTCTCTTTGCCCCCGGACAGTGGGATTCTCAGCGCCGATGTACCGTCGTCGCGGTGTTTACGCCAACATGTAGCAACAGCACGACAACGATAACCGGCACAAGTCACTCCACTGTCCGTCCCAAAGGCTTGGATCCACTTAGGTTCTTTCTATAGGAGAGTTGGGCTACTTTTACAATTGCGACTAGCTACTGTAAACATACTTTAGCAGCAACATTCACCTATAAACGCACAAATTCCACACAACTGTCACCAATTGTACACATACAGGCCATTTGTCCGTTAGTCAGTGCCTTCCAGAATGTCACGTTATTACTGTGTATCCTTGGATACTAACAGTGTGCTATGTATTCTCTATGCTATGCAATGGGACAAGCTTTCTATTGTTCTCTTAACTTGCTTCTAATTCTAGCGTGGGTGTTGCTATGGTGACATTATGGAATGCTAGCGGTAGAATTAGGGTAATTCTCATGCATACAGATCTGGGATGCTATTTAATAGTAATTCTTTAATTGTCAATATCCTCTTTATGTATGATTTTATTAATTTTATCGGCTATTGACTATATGTTGGAGATTCTCGCACTCTAATACACTCAATAGGATGAATCTCCGCTCCCATAGGATCCTTAATTCTATGGAAATTGTCTTTTAAGAGTATCGGTAAGTGCTGCGATATCTTAATTGACTAGAAATTTAAAGGATCTGAATTTTACAGATTTTAATAAATATTAAATTAATATTTAAGATGGGCACCGATTTATTCCAGAACTTGTCTGGGGACGTTAACCACTGATTCTAGAATTTGTAGAATCACGTATTTATAATATGATACGGACAGTAAGGAAAGAGAAAAAATTATTTCTCGCCGTCACACTAAATATATATTATATATGTAATTACGTAATAAACACTAATATATTGCACTAACCTACTAAATATTCTAAAAATAACATTCTACTAAATAAAATTAAATAAAAACGATTATAATAAAGTACATAATAATGTTCACATATAAAATATAATAAAATAGATAAAATAATATAGTCATACACCCACTCCAGACGTATCACGTTGGGGAGTCCCTAGATGTTTGAGGAATTAGGGAGGTGGTCGTGGGAAGAGTGTCTTGCCTTCCATAGTTTCCGGAGAGTTCTCTGTCTCTTTCCAGTAAACATAAACGACCAACTGGGCGATTGAGTTGTTGCGTCTCAAAGATTATGCCTGGCTTCTTGAAGTTACGCCGCATGACGATGAGTTCTACCGAGCGTACTAAACCATCATCCGAGATGTGGGTCTCGATGATACGACCTGTCTGCCACCGTTCACGTGGGAGGTCTGGATCTACAATAAGCACCATATCTCCGGCGCTGACGTTTTCTTGCTGCGCAAACCACTTAGTTCGAAGTTGTAGCGTGGGCAGATAATGTTTCTCGAAATGGTCAGCGAAACGACGGGATAGCAACTGCATAAGTTGCCAAGTTCGACGGCAGTATTCGTCTCCGTCGGCAATCTCCGATCGTGGGAGCATGGCTACAGGTTTCTTCAGTACTACTACTACTACTAGGATCGGCATGCTGCATTGCAGCTGCATTTTTAAGAATGCTGTGCTGGCTTGTCAACAAAATTGCGCCGCCACAACTCCCTATCACCCATGACATTTGCTAGATCATCCGCATCTTTAAGGCCAGTGTCCTTTAAGATGCGTCTCAAGAAAGTCATGGGCTGTCCAGCATGCTTATTCACTCCATGAGGCTGCCAAATTACAAGATTATGCACTGGCTGGTCCTCACGGCGAAAGCAATGTCCTGCAAAGCGGAGGCGATTTTGTTCAATTTTCTTCAGTAGGAAGTGCGCAGGTGTTAGCGCTTCCAGGGAATCGGGACTCGATGAGACTGGCATAAGCGGTCTCTCGTTGAGATAGGCAGCTATTTCCTCCATTAATGTCCGCAAAAGTTCGTCGGTGAGATACGCGCGGCATGGCACTATAAAGTGAAATGCGGTTTTGACACTTCGAATTAATCTCTCCCAACTTCCTCCCCACCAAGGGGCGTCGGCGGCGTTGAAGGTCCAGCTAGACGCTGTTATCCTTAGCTGGTCGTCCACCTGTCTTTGGTTCCAGTCCTTCACGTAAGCCTGTATTTCGTTGTTGGCACCAATGAAGTTCGTTCCCTTATCCGATCTCATGGTATTACTCGTCCCGAAGCGAGCGATCTGTCGTCGTAGACTTAAGAAGAAGCTGTTGGTAGATAGATCGTTCACCATATCGAGATGGATGGCTCTACAAGTCATGCACACGAAGATGACACACCATCTCTTGACTATAGTCCTAGCACGATATACTTCAATAGGGCCAAATAAATCTACACCAGTATTAGTAAAAGGTGGTTCATAGAAGCTTACTCGTTCCCTAGGTAATTCTGCCTCTCGCTGTGTTAAAGGCCTACTGAATGCTTTCCTACAGGGTATGCAGTTCCTAAGAACTTGGTTCAGAGCTCTACGGGGTTTATCAAAATAATAGCGAGTTCGAATTTCGCTAAGAACTCGTTCTCTACCAGCATGATAAAGTTTACTGTGAACATCTACAATCATCTTGATTTGTACTTCAAGATTTCTAATGAGTATGGGGAATTTAGTGTCAAAGGATAAGGGCGCATTGGTGAGCCTTCCTCCAACACGTATTAACCCATCTATCATTGTGCTAGAGAATCGATCCCTTAAGCGCATCTGCGGATATCTCAACAACAGGAAATACTTTTCGGAATCCTCATAGCATTGCAGGAGTCTCAGTATCTGCTTATTGGTTTCTTCATGCTCCTGGTGACTAATTTTCTCCTTTAGAAAACGGTCAGATGTCTTATATTTGGGTAAATTTTTAATAACATGAACTTGTGCAGATGTCAATGGAGCGGTATCACTAATGGTCTTCGTCCTGGAGTAGTGATGATAAAAACATCTCCTTAAATACGTGACGGCTTTACAGAGCCGATTCCAGGAACTGTAGTGATGCATTGCTCGCTGCAGCAGGGGTGAGATTCCTTGCGAGATGTCAGGGATTCCAGATTTCCAGTCTCTATCTCTAATTTCCACAACAGACTTATTTGTGTTGAGGGATTGTAGATCCAAAGCATCATTCCCGGAAGTATGTAATACAGATAGATCGATAGTTGGTTTAAATAACTTCGATTTACTCGCCCGGGTTTTAGGTTTGACTGTCTCCGCTCCCTTGGCTTGTCTAATCTCCGCCGTAGTAAGGTGAGGAGGCCATTCATCCTCTTCCTTGCTCAGGAAGTCGGGTCCACCCAACCAATCTGGAGTATCTATCAGTTCCTGTGGAGTTGCTCCCCGGGAGGCGATATCGGCTGGATTAATCGTACCAGGGCAATGTCTCCATTGATCTATCTTTGTGCGACTAAGAATAATAGCTACCCTGTTAGTAACAAAAACGCTGAACTGACAGACTTCATTGGTTAGATACTCCAACACGAGTAAAGCGTCGGTCCAATAAACCGTTTTCTCCAGTGGATAGTCGATCTGTTCTGTTATGTTCCGGCCGATGGCTGTAGCGTATAAAGCCGCCTTTAACTCCGCTCGAGGAACCTTCAACTTGTTGTTAATCAATGCCTTAGAGGTAACCAAGGCGACTTTGATTCCATCCGGAGTTTCGACTCGCAGATATGCCACTATACCTATTCCCATGTTGCTGGCGTCTCCAAATACATGGAGTTGATAGGAATACGTAGGAAGAACATGACCAAAATATGCACAGGAAATTATAAAGTTCTCGATGGCAGGTAGAGAATCTTCCCATTTCATCCATTTCTTTAACAGTTCTCCCTTTAGCGGATCGTCCCATGAGTGGTTTTCAAGCCACATTTGTTGTACTAAACTCCGAGCAATCAATATAACTGGGCTAATAAATCCCAATGGGTCGAAATAAGTGCTCAGGATACTTAAACAAATCCGTTTGGTCCGAACTGGATTATCTCGCTGTTTTAGCTGAAAAAACAGGATGTCTCTTTCAGTGTCCCACTTCAAGCCAAGCGTCTTGGTTTCTGGAAGATCGTCCTTTATTAAGTCTAGGTCTTTCGTTCCTCGGTCTTCTACCGGTATCGCTTCCAGAAACTCACGGGAGTTGCTAGTGAATTTCGTCAGTCGAAATCCACCTCTTTTCAAACACTCTACCGTTCCTTTCGCGACATCAATGGCTTCTTCTACTGATGGAAGGGACCTTAAATTATCGTCCATGTATATATTACGCTTGATGTTGTCTATCACCTCTTTTGAGAAGGAGTCTCGGTTGTCATTCGCAGTGGTTCGCACCACGGAGCAGGCGTTGGAAGGACTAGATATGATCCCAAAAGCCTGGATGGTCATCCAGTACTCTATCGGTTTCTGATTGAGGTCTCCTTCAGGCCACCACAGAAATCTCAGGCTGTCTCTATCTCTATCCAACGCCTTGACTTGTAAGAACATTCCTTCTATATCGGAGGCGAACGCGATGGAATATTGTCTTAATCTTAAAAGTATTCCCAACAAAGATTGGAGTAAGTTGGGTTCTGGTAACAACTCGGAATTGAGGGATTGGCCCATATATATCGCGGAGCCATCGAATACGACTCGTACTTCATGGGGTTTACCGGGTTTGGGAACGTAATGATGTGTTAAGTAATACGTTCTCTCAGTCACTGGTATTCCTTCCGGTACTCGCTCCGCGTATCCCTTTGTTATAAATTTCTTCAGCTGAGTTTGGTACATTTCTTTAGCTGAAGCATTAGCCGTAAGGCGTCGATGCAATTGAGCGATTCTTTTCTCTGCCAAGGGTCTGTTATTTATAAATCTAGGTTCTCGTTTTCGAAATGGTAGGCCGATTTCATATCTACCTTGGTCCTTTAAAAAACGTGTAGTTGTTTCCTGGATTTGCTTGGCTCTTTCTTCTTCTATCGATAGAGCCTTATCGTATGAATTGGGCTCTACCAGTTCTTGAGTAAAGAATCGTACGGCTAGTTTGTCCCGAGTTCTAGCATTGTAGCGCTCTATCTCATCGTTTAGTTCGTCATTGTAAGCAATGGGTTTCGATGGGCGAATCAGTTGACATAGGTTCACCTGATTTTTCCAAGTTTGGTTTTCTGTAAGTAGGTCAATTGTGTTCTCTTCATCGAAGAGTTGGTAGATGTCGTCATTATCTGAGGAGTATGGTGTTCCCTCAGTTAGTTCGTCCACCTCACTGCTCTCCACTTCCCAATCGTTTACTTGGTATATTCGTTCTTGTGGCATTCTCTCTTCGAGAGCCCTGCGGGAAGGGCCAGTAAAGTACCAACCTACTCTAGTTCTTACCGCATAGGTTTGCAGTGGCTGCGGTTGAGCAGGCCGTTTCTCCAATGTCTCGAGCGCCTCATGCGCGTTTTGGCCGATGAGTATTTGCACTCCAGGATAATCTGTCTGGAATCGAGATATCTTAAGATGTTGGATGCTCTCATCCTTGTCCCAATTATAAAGGTCTGCTTGAGTAGTAGCGAAGTTCTTTATAGCCACCATTTTTACCGACCTTATACCTTGTGCTCCTAATTTATCCTGGGGGGTGGACAACACACCTACATAGTAATCTGCCGTTAGGGTAGATTTCCAAACCTGCATAATTCCTGACATATTCAATTTTGTCCGGAATTTGGGTTGTCCAGCGAAGATATCTTCGGCTAGTTCTTGATCGATGAATGTTCCTGTGCTGCCGGAGTCAAGGAGTGCGTTCACTATGTAACTTTTGTTAGGACCGTGAACTCTTACCTGCACTACAGGAAATTCTCTGATTCCTACGTTGGAAGTTGGAGCTTTCCAAGATGGTTGTCTGGCAAAAGTAGTTGGGGGGAACTCATTTTCGGTGGTGTCCTTTTCATAAGTAAGTGCTCGATACACCGCGGTATTGATTAGGTAACAGGATTCGTTGGCGTCGGAGAATTCGTCAGTATAGAATCCTTCCATCTCAGATTCTTGATCAGTGTCATTTACATCACTGAATTGGACATGTAGTTCGGGCTCACTTACCTGACTCGGTTTGTCTCGTTCGAACTCACTGTGTAACAAGATGTGATGTTTCGCGCCACACTTTGCACACTTTACGTCGGAGTAACAGGTTCGCCGTTGGTGTCCTGGTCTGAGGCAATTATAGCATAACCGCTTATCCCACACGACTGCACGTCTGTCTACAAGGGATTTCTTTAGAAATTCAGCACACGCACTCAAACGGTGGGTCCCATTGCACAGCGCACAGTTAGGTTTTATGTTACTCACTTTACCTTGGGTAACTTGATGCACTCTCGTTCTTTCTTCGGGCTTTCTTCGGTGCATTCTGTTAGGAGACTGAGGAGGGGTCTTGGCAACCTGTTCTCTCCTATCGTTGTTTCGAGCCTTGTATTTACTTACGTCTTTTGAGGTTTTATCAACGTAGTAAGATCTATCAGTGTCTTTCCCGCTGTCCTCTTCTTGGCTTTCGCCGTCGTCAGTGTAACACACTGGTGTTACTCTTCTCCTAGAAGCGGGTTTCTCACTTACCTTATTTTCCAATGTTTTCTCTCTGGACTGCTTGATGAGTTGTAGTTTTACTTCACCATCTAAGAAGGACATGAGATCAGCCATGGTAGGACTTCGACGTTGTTGTTCATTCATGTACAACACTTTCTTGTCCCAGCGTGTACATACTCCACCCTTTGGTAAAGTAGAGACTACGGCTCCAATAACCATGGAACTCTGATATTCATGAGACTTACCTAACCAGTCCAATTGTCTACAGATCTCCTGAATCTCATCGGAAAACTCTATAATCCCGCTACTAAGGAAGTTTCAGGGGGCTACTAATTTTGCATACAAATACTTAGCTATGTTATCCTTGTTACCATACCTGATGTTTAATGTATCCCAAACTTGTCTTAATCCTTCTGGATGTCCAATAAACTTTAACGCCATTAACTTGGGAGGTCCTTCCAAGCACTTGATGAGGAACCTAAGTTTCTCTCCGTTAGATAGCACAGAGTTCTGTATGCTGTCTTTGTAATATTCGTTGAAAGGTAACCATTTCATCTCATCTCCATTGAATTTGACGATCTCTCCCACTTTGACTGCTTGGCGGGCTTCTGTTCTAGCCATCTGACGCGTAAAGCTTTCTTGGGCCATCGTGTTATTTAATATCGAATTATCAGTATATAAATTTCTCGGATCATTATCAGGTCTATAGGGAATATCATTAACAACAGGTCTATACTCACCCTTAATAGGGTTTGCTATAGGAGTTTCTACTTCACTAGCAGTATAGATGCGTGTAGGCTCCACACCTTGCGCATGTAATACTTCAGACCTAACAGGTTGACACAATTTTACAGGGGCTATTGGTATACCATTTTGTATATTGACTAATTTGTCGCGTTCTAGTGCGATACTTTGCTGCACTTCTTGTAATTCTGCCCTACCTTCCCTTACGGTTCCCTTAAGTTGGTGGACAGTCTCCTGCATCTGTCCGAGCAGGAGATTCATCCCCCGCCGTCCCTCCTCTACCCACTCGACCGCCGAAGCGGGAGTCGCCAACATTGTAGCGGGCTGACGCGGGACGACAGGAGACAAATCTTTTATTTCTCTCTCAGCTTCCAGGACAGGGATATTCTCATGGACTGTTCTACCGGGTACAGGCAGTGTAGTACTGTGTAAAGGGAATTTAGAGTTAAGCTCTGGAAGTACAGGGGTCTCTAGCACAGGAATGACTTTGGGAACGACAGGCCTAATTATTTCAGGCTCATCAACTATAGTAGGGAGTTTTTTGACCTTAATAATTTGGTCTGTAGGTTCTATACTACTTAAGTCTGTGCTAGCTAGTTGCCTTCTAACAGCTGGGGGCAAATCAGGCAATTTGTGACGGTAAGATGTTTTTCTACGCCCGCTTAGACGAGGTCTATTTCCTCCGCCTTCAGGATCGGTGGTTTCGCTTTCCTCCGATGATGTATATCCCTGGCGTTTGGGAGTAGATCTTCTCATCATCTGCATGTGACTAGCAGTTAACTGTTTATTTATGTTGTCTTGCGTCTCTTGCAGATTTTCCAGCTCTAGTTGGGTAGTCTCCTCAGACGCTCTCAGTTCTGCTTCTGCCACCGCTGCCTTTCTTTCTGCTTCTGCTGCTGCCGCTGCCTTTGCTGCTTCTGCTGCTGCCTTTGCTGCTTCTGCTTCTGCCGCCGTTACTGCTGCTGCCTTTGCTGCTTCTGTTTCTGCCGCCGTTACTGCTGCTGCCTTTCGGTCCTCTATCCGTTTTTTCTTTACTTGTTCTTCTTGGACTCTAGCGAGGCGGAGTTTTTCATCAAATTTAGCTTGGTTTGCAGCTAACATTTCCGCATCGATTGCGTCCAACACAAGCTTGGTTCCTTCACTATTAGGGCAAAGTCCAGACAGTCGTCTCCTCAACTCTTCGTCTCCTAGGAATCGTTGATAGTCTGACAGATAGATGTCTATGGCATCTCTCGAGGGCGGCTTCTCTGCTGGTGTCTCTTCGCTTTCCATTTGAGAAAGGGTGGCATCGGTTGGTTCTTCATAGGTTGGTCTCTCAGTCAACTGGGATTTCCACTGGACCGTTTCTTGAACTTTGAGACCTACCCGCTGGAACCAAGTCTTGACAGCAACTTGCAGTGACGTGTCCTGTCTTCTTTTGGAAGTTTCCTCAAAGGCTGATAGGATTAGTCTAATGCGTAGGGTTCTTTCACGTACTTGATAAAGCATCTCTTCCTGCTCTTGAGGTCCTTGGGGTTGTCGAAACAATTGTTCTTCCAATCGCTCTAAGGAGCCGAAGAATCCCTGCACATATCCTGCTGCCGACCTCTTCCAAACAGCTGGATCCATCGTATCTTTAGCCACTCCCATCCTGTGTATATCTTCCCAAGTAGCTTCGGACAAATCTAACGGGAGTCCGGGTCCGGTAAAGTTCCATTGTGACTCGACAATAGACATCAATTCTTCCCTGGCGTATCCCGCATAACTATCTTGGGTCGCTCGCTTACTTCTCGCCCAATCGGCTTGATGTTCCTCCACCGCAATCAATATAGTAGTTAGTACTGCGGCAGGAAGGGTGAGAAGGGGATCCGAGTAGGCTGTAGCCACCATCTGCACTCCGCGTTCGGGGGTCAGCTCTACAGTATCCGAACTACTGGAGCTATCTGATCGCTGGGAATAAGTTTCTTGACTAGGATGTTGCTGCGGTTGGACAGCTGCTTCCTGGTTCCGTTTGACTTGGGCCCGAGTGCCGATGATAGACCTACGGTGTTGGATTAGCTTAGGGTCTGATACTACTACTGGAGGGATGACCTTTCTTTCAGTAGGAGGTGAGCTGAACTCCTTTCTTAATCGCTCCACACTCCTATCTGTGTCACAGATGGTTGTATCGATTAGACTGTCTGACAGGTTTTGCTGGGTGTCAGACATGTTTAGCTATACAGTTGGATGCTTACTGCTATAGTTACAGTTAAAGCAAGTCTAGTAATTCAGTATGACCGTTGGCCTAGTACCGTTAATTTATTACAGTATATTAGAATACCGGTATACACTTATAGTATATATAAGTATTGTAAACTAGGTTTGTCACAGAGTACCGGTATATAGTTTTAACACAAATATATATAAATATATAATAGGCCTATCGTGAATACCGGTATACAGCTTACACTTATAGTATATATAAGTATAATTATGAACTAGAATTAATTACAGAATACCGGTATGATTTCAACCCAAATTTATAGTAATAAATATAATAAGCCTATGGTAAATACCGGTATGACAATTATTTTAGAATAATTGAATTTCTGAATATTTTAGGGTTACTTGGTTACTAAGGTCAGGTCAGGTATTCTAGGTCATTGATCAAGAAAACTTGCCACCTCCATGCAGCATAAAGGAGGTGCCACCTGTGGCTGCATAGACCCTCTTACTAGGGCAAATCTGGTCCTGTAACTAGGACCCCCTTCGTTCTGGGATAAGGACGCCCTTGGTCCTGGATTAAGGACCCATATACTTGGCTGCAGGGGTATATGGCCTGACCAGGCAGATGGTGATCTACCAATGGCTGGTTAGGATTAGAGTGTTCTCATATCCACTCTGAGGGCACTTCACTGCGACCTGCACCTGGCAGCAAGGGTACAGGGCATGACCCAGCAGATGAGCTGCAACAGCCAATGGTGGGTCATGTACGCCAGAGTAGATATGGGTGATGGGCCTCATATCTGACTCCATTGCGACACCCACCCTGTGGAATGGCAAACCAGGGTGTGGTATTTGCCCCGAGAGCTGACTCGGCAAAAAAGCACCCCCCAACCCCCACTATGGATTACATTAGCAATGCGGAGGTCCGGCCACTAGAGGCCAGTAAAATTACCGGACACAATCGGCCTCACAGGCGTCAGTTAACTCCTGACCGGCTGCCTGTCTCACCCCCTACTGGAGAGAGAGCAGCCAACAATTCTTTGAGTCCCTTTCCTGATGACCTTTCTGGCCCAAACCCTGGGTCACCAGGGAGGCCAGATTGTGATGGGGAGAGGGATTCTGGAGTTGGAGGCTACTCTCATGTTCCACCCCGACCAACAAAGCCATTGGTGAATCTGAGGCAAGTCACTAGACTAGCCTCAGTAAACACCCTAACACTCGGGTCCCCAATGCGACAAGGTGAGCTGACTGCCTTGGCAGATAAGCTTTCTCTTAGCGCAGTGGGTGTTCAAGAGCACCGAATGCAGACTGGACAGACTGATGAGGTTCTGATTAAGGACATGGGGGGCGGTTGGCGACTCGCCCTCGCGTCAGCAGATGATAGTGGCAATGGTGGAATTGGTCTATTGATGAATCCAACTGCACATGCAGCATTGGACAAAATAGACCAAATCTCTAACCGCATCATCCGTTGCCACTTCTCATGTTCTGGAAGACTGGCTAAGAAGTTTCCTAAGGTGGTTCTGATTGTGTGCTACTCTCCAACTAGTGTTGCCCCTGTAGAGGAGGTGGAAAATTTCTACCACAATCTACAAGCAGCAACTGATGGAGTGGATCAGCATGCATTCTTAACATTCCTGGGAGACTTTAATGCAAGTCTGCATCAATCACCTACATCGCCCTGGGTCTATAGCAATAGTGTTAACCGAAATTCTGTCCATCTTCAGGATTTTATCTCTGGAAATGGATTGTTTTCGGCTGGAACCCAGTTCAAGAAGCGAACTGGAAAGCTATGGACTCATAGTGGACCCAGTGGTCACAAGTCCCAGATAGACCATATTCTGTTTCGTAGGAAATACAGGAGCTCTATACAAGACTGTAATGCATTTACACTTCGACCCTTCTCCAGTGATCACCGCCTTATTGTGGCCAAGGTAAGACTTAGTCTGCGTGCTAGCAGAACAACGAAATCTGCCTTGCCACGGCATGACTGGTCCTCTCTGTTGCAACAGCCAAGTGTGAGATCCAGCTTCACACTACAGCTGAGCAACAGGTATGAGGCTCTTGCCTCTGAGGCGGCAGATCACTGTGAGGGCTATACTGCCTTTACAGAAGCAGTTAAGTTAGCAGCTGCAGAAACAGTTCCTGTATACCCTCGAAACAGGAAAAGGGCCCCCTGGACTGACAACAAAATTCAGAAGTGCCGAAATGACCTTCATAAGGCGCAGAAAGAGTCCCGACTCAAACAGACTACAGCGGCCAAGAATGCAGTTAAAGCTGCATCTAGGTCCCTGAACAGGCAGTACTCTGTTAATCTACAGGAGCTAATAAACCAACAGGTTGATGCCATCAATGATGCTGACGAAAGCAGGCAATCATCCCAGGCATGGAAATCGATCAATCTGCTTACTGGGCGGAAAAGCCAACCAACCACCAAGGTTAAGGCTGAATCACCAGCCGATCGCCTCAATGGTTGGAAAGCCCACTTTGAAAAGCTCCTCAATAATGACAGGGTATTGCCTGATAACTTTATAGAAGTAAAAGTGTCTGAGTCTGTACTCCCAGATATTCCCATTGGCGATATCTCCTTTGCAGAAGTGAAGGCTGCTGCAAAGAGCATTAAGACCAATCGTGCCAGTGGAGTAGATGGTGTTCCCCCTGAGGTCTTTAAAATACCTGAGTGTTTAAAGCTCATCTATCCCATCATAGTAGACATGTACCGTACAACAAGAGTCCCACAAGAAATGAAAACAAATAAGTTGGTGCCAGTTCCCAAGAAGGGCAACCTAACACTCTATGGTTCTTTTCGGGGAATCTCATTGATCTCGATTGCTGCAAAACTATACAATAGAATTTTATTAAATCGCATCAGGGATCCCATTGAGAGACTGCTACGTGGAAATCAGAATGGGTTCCGTAAAGGTCGTGGGACCATGGAGCCCATTTTGGCACTTAGAAGGATAATTGAAGAGTTATCAAAAAAGAAAGACAGGCATCTGGCTGTTATCTTTGTTGACTTCTTCAAGGCCTTTGATTCAGTCTCTCGCTCACGTATGTTCAGCATACTTTCATTATATGGGATTCCTGATGAAATTATTGCAGCAATCAGATCAGTATACGATGGTTCGACAACATTTGTGTCTACTGTTGATGGTGACACAGAACCATTTGAAGTGTTATGGGGCGTCCTCCAAGGAGACACACTTGCACCATTCTTGTTCATTATTGTGGTTGACTATGTTCTACGCATGTCCTTAGATCATCATAATGATGATGGGGTGATGATAACTCCACCTACTGGCTCCAGAAGTCGAGGAAATCCTGCCAAGTACCTAACTGATCTAGACTTTGCTGATGACTTAGGAGTACTCTCAGAATCATTAGAGGGAGCCCAGCGGCTCCTCAGCTCATTAGAACATGCTGCTTCTAGTGTTGGTCTTTTTATTAACTCCAGAAAGACCAAAATTCTGACAGTTAACTTTGAAAGTCCTCAGCAAGTCTCTGATCGGATGAGCATAAGCTCAAAGGATGATATGCTTGAGCATGTGGACGACTTCTGTTACCTGGGATCATGGATCCGGAAGTCAGGTGAGGACCTTCGAATACGTAAGGGAAAGGCATGGGCAGCCTTGAATAGGCTTTCCAGGATTTGGAAGTCACCTAGAATTAATCGGAAACTTAAGGTCCGATTATTCAGAGCAGCAGTAGTTCCAGTACTCCTCTATGGGAGTCCATGCTGGGCTCTAACTGCTGAGGACACCAAATCTCTGGATGGCACATTCACAAGAATGCTACGCCGGGTACATTGTGTCAAGTACAATGCACACATCTCCAACCAGACACTATATAACATTGGAGGTGTCTCATTGGTTCCCCCAAGCTTGACACTAGAACAAAATCGCCTCCGCTTTGCAGGACATTGCTTTCGCCGTGAGGACCAGCCAGTGCATAATCTTGTACTTTGGCAGCCTCATGGAGTGAATAAGCATGGTGGACAGCCCATGACTTTCTTGAGACGCATCTTAAAGGACACTGGCCTTAAAGATGCGGATGATCTAGCAAATGTCATGGGTGATAGGGAGTTGTGGCGGTGCAATTTTGTTGACAAGCCGGCACAGCATTCTTAAAAATGCAGCTGCAATGCAGCATGCCGATCCTAGTAGTAGTAGTAGTAGTAGTGGTTACTTTAACTTACTTTATTACCGTTATTTAAGCAGTAGTCCAACTGATATTGAGACCTAGTTGTTGTATGGCAGGCCTACTATTTATAAATCGTTTGAGTTGATTTATAATATTTATATACCCGTTTAAAATGGGTTTTTTGTCAATATTTGAAATAAATGTTATTATTTCTGGGGGGTCACTACACAGAAGCTGTGCGCTCTCAGTGAAGTGCTATTTATTGGACACTAAAACAGATAATTCTAATTTACCTAAGTTACTTAATACTACAAATTACTTACGATATGGGTGAGATTAAATCTCTAATTAAACACAACAAAATATTACGTACGAAATTTTAGGGTAATTTTACAGGAAGTCTACAAACCAGCCTAACAAAGGGTTAGATTTCTGGTTATTACAACGGACAGGGTACTACGGTATTTGAAAATAATAAGTAGTAGTAAATATATTGCACTGTCCAGATAGGAAAATACCACCGCCTGACGACCTATAGCCGTATCGCTATAGGTACTACGTTATGTATCACGGAGTGTTCCTACCTGGAAGTTAATTACCGCGGACTACCAGATCCAACGTGCCTATTAACCACTTTACAACACAAATATACCGCCTACACACTAATTACTTTCGGAAAGCACTGTACACTAAACCCTAAATTAGGTACAAGTACTGGTACAACAAATAATCAGTAGTTAAATATACTTGAACAGTTAAAAGAACCACGGCATCTGCTGGAGTGACCAGAGCACAAAGTCACCAGTCTTTTCCTACGCCAAGCAGCCCGTGTAGTACCGGGGTTAATTTAACTATAACGGTATGTATAACAAGCACAATTACTGTAGGAATAAACTTGGGGACATGAATGTTGCGAATAATCGCATAAACTCTGAACAATAAATATTACGCTACCCGTACAGAATACTCAAACAAATACAAACCAAACGCTGGCAGACTACCACCAAGCCCAAATAAACTACCGTATGTGTAGATTCCAAAATGGTTAGTTAGTATGCGTTCTAACACGGTAGTACGACTTATTCTTTAAGAGGGGATTGACCTTACAGCTATGGCTGCCCCAACTTACTAACTGGCACTTTATCAGACAAACTCTACACACGCAGCAATCTCTTCAGACCTAATAATAGCTAGACAACAATCCAGTAAGCAACCGAGGGTGGACTCTCTATAGCCGAGGGGCACTTGTATAATAACTAATAATCACAAACCCCGTCCTCTTATAATATATAACTCTGTAGTAGTCAGTAGTAGTAGTAGTAATAGTTAGTAGTAGTAGTAGTAGTAGAAGTAGTAAGTAATAATAAAGGAGATCGGTTTAAACCAAAGTGATAAAGTAACATTATTATATAACATAATCATATAGACAAAGTAGAATAAGATACAGATTCATAATTATTTTATCAAACTCATGTAATACTTACTTCAATGTGCCAATTGTAATAATAATTAAACATATTATTCCGATTAATCTGCGTTTGGCCCTATAAGATATTATACTGACGTATTTTATATTATTATATCCATCCGAGTAAACAAGAAGTGAAGTAAATGTTTATTATTATAGTTTCAGAAATTGAATGATATACCCAAGATAGTGAAATAGATAATATACCAGAAATTGCCATTTGATCAGATATATCAAAGCGGCGTCTTTAGTATAATACCGTAATAGTATCAATTAACTCTGTTATACAATGTAAATATACTAAATCTATTTATAAATATATTATGAGCCCTACATTGTATATTTATCCTACAGGTAGACAATGTAGTATGTTAAAACTTGATATAATTTGGTATAATGTATAACATATTACAAATAAGACTGAGGCAGCTAAACTATATTGCAAAGAAATCAAATATCCTAAAGTAATATACTAGACCCTCCCTCCACCCTATAAATAGTGTTCACCATCTACCCCACCCACCGCCCTTATTACTTCATAATAATGAAAGATAGTACCGGCGCTCCGGTCACTCCGTTCCCTCCGCTGGGGGGGTTAAGTTGTAGGTTTTGACACTATGCAAAATCCGACCACAGAGTTAGAAGCGCATTGGATAGGCGAACATTTCTTGCAGTGAAATTCCATACTTATTATAGTTTTCGAGATAGTCAGACATGAGTAGCAAAAATTTGAATTTTTTTGGTAAAGTCTGATTACACCGGTACCTGTCATCCGAAATATGGATTGTGATATATCGTTAGATGCGGGTCCAATAACTGTACATTCACATATTTTCAAGGAAAAAATTGGATCAAGGGTTTTCGAAATATTTTCGAATTACCGGAAGCAGACTTTGGACGACCATATCTCCGGTACCGGTAGGCCTATTGAGTCAAAAATTTTTTTAATCTACTTAGAACACTCCAGTGAATGTTTTTTAGTTTGAAAGTTTTGCCCCAAAATGCTCAGAAGTAATTTCGAAAACACTGATCATTTTGCGATCATGATCTTTTGACCCCCTAGAATTGAACTTTTTTATGGTCAAATTTTGGCTACCCCCCTAATTCGAGGGTGAGGAATCTTTTTGTAATGTTAAGTTTTTTCATACGGTGAACTCACAGGAATTGGTCTTCGAAATAAAACCGAAAACATGATCTTTCCTGATCATGGCCTGATCAAATCGCTTTTTGATAATTTTGAAATGCTCAAAAGTTGCCCCTTCTTAATAGAAGTCGATTATTAAAAAAAAGTCGGGGGTCTCAAACAAAGTTTTCGAGAAAATCGGGAAAAACCGAAAAACACGATCTTTTATGATCAGGAAGCTGATCTCGAGAACTGGTTGCCCGATCGAGCCAATTTTTTTTTAATCAACTCAGAATAGACCATTGCACATTTCTTACAATGAATGTTTATTAGAAAAATGCTTAGATTCGATTTTAAATATACTGATCTTTTCGCGATCATGATCTTGAGTTTTGACCCACTAGACTTGAACTTTTTTATGCCCAAATTTTGGCTACCCCCCATAATTCGAGGGTGAGGAATCTTTTTGTGATGTTAAGTTTTTCCATACGGTGAACTCCCAGGATTTGGTCTTTGAAATAAAACCGAAAACACGATCTTTTCTGATCGCGGCCTGATCAAATTGTTTTTTGAAAATTTCGAAATGCTCAAAAGTTGCCCCTTCACCATAGAAGTCGATTCCTAAAAAAAAAATCGGGGGTCTCAAACAAAGTTTTCGAGAAAATCCGAAAAAACTAAAAAATCTGATCTTTAATGATCAGGTATCAGATCTCGAGAACCGGTTGTCCGATCGAGCCAATTTTTTTTTTAATCGACTCAGGGCGGTGTTCTGAACGTTTCCTACAGTAATTGTTTATATCCAAAAGGCTTAGTTACGATTTTACGAAGTCCGATCTTTGCGCGATCATGATCTTGCGTTTTAACCAGGAAGAATTCACTTTTTTTAAAATCTTTTAACGGGAATCATGACTAATGTGGGGTCGCTGAATCTTTTTGTAATGTTAAGTTTTTCGATTGGAGCAAGCCTTGAGTGTCCGATTGCTGATCAAAACTGATCTTTGCTGATCATGGTCAAGATCATGATCTGACACCTCCAAAAAAAGCTCCTTGAATGTAAATCCATATGCTGCCTATCGATTGGCGCCGGTCCCAACTCCGTAGCATTAGCCGTTTTGGCTGTAGCTCCATAGCAACGTGGTTGCTAGGGAAGCGGACTTTTTGACTCAAATTGGCCCTAGCCGAGAACCGTAGACTTTTTTAACACATTATGTATGGCGAAAAGTCTTCTGGATAAATTTTGGGGGGGGGGGTCTAGGAACATCCTATTGTTCGTTTTCGCTTAGTTGCTGAGATCCTCTCGTCCCACAAATCCCAGGATTCTATAAAGGCATTCTGCTGGACTAGTTCCGTGGCCGGAATAGTGTTCGGTGTTCTGCGAACAGAGAACCTAATCGGTTTAGGGCCCTGACCGTCCAGCCTACAAAATATCTGAGTAATAACTATTACGGTACCTGAACAGACCACACAAACAAACACAGGCCAAAACGCTGGCAGAATACTGTCAAGCCTAAATAAACTACAGTATGTGCAGATTCTAAAATGGTTAGTTAGTATGCGTTCTAACACGGTAGTACGACTTATTCTTTAAGAGGGGATTGACCTTACAGCTATGGCTGCCCCAACTTACTAACTGTCACTTTATCAGACAAACTCTACACACGCCATAATCTCTCCAAACCCAACAACAATCCGATAACAGTCCGGCCTACAGTTATCTGAACAATCTGAGCAGACTTACACGTCTTCAGCTCAATATTAACTTACTAGGAAATAAAACTGACAAAAATAGACCTAAGTAAAATCCCAATAAAAACCAGGCGTCCCCGATTTAATATCGAGACCAACCGGTATACAATAATCAAAATCGAATAATACTAATGTACTTATACTGGAAGTACCGGTTAGGACAGTTGGGCCTACGGACCTACAGAAGTACCGGTTCTGGCAGTTGGACCTACGGACCTACAGCAGTACCGGTTCTGTCAGTTGGGCCTACTGACCTACAGAAGTACCGGTTCTGGCAGTTGGACCTACGGACCTACAGCAGTACCGGTTCTGGCAGTTGGGCCTACTGACCTACAGAAGTACCGGTTCTGTCAGTTGGGCCTACGGACTTACAGCAGTACCGATTCTGGCAGTTGGGCCTACGGACCTACAGCAGTACCGATTCAAGCAGTTGGGCCTACGGACCTACAGCAGTACCGATTCTGGCAGTTGGGCCTACGGACCTACAGCAGTACCGGTTCAGGTTTACCGGTCGACCGGTACTTTCAACTTTATTGCTTACTGCAATAAAGACAATAACTGTTATTGTATGCGCTTTTGAAGACCTTTAGCAGTTTAACCTGCCAAAATTTATATGTCTTTTGGTTTATAAATAGACTTTAGAAATTGACAAATATTTAATACCAATAAACACAACATTAGCAGAAGCCAGCCTAGTGCGCGTCCATTCACCCGCTGGATATACCCGGGAGACTGGATTCTGAGGGCTTAGATTATTATTGCAGTGTAAGCTTACTGTATTATTCGATTGATCGTTAATAAATAATTTCTGACTAATATTATTCACTTTCGGGAAATATTAACAGTTCCTTTAGGACGTGGCGCTCTATCTAGGTAAACAGAGCTATGACTTATACTAAACACAACGGTAAGTCGGTAAGGCTTATGATTCACGTATGAGGCGCATTCTTTAGGAAATGCTTAGTTATCAGTCACAATCATGCACACTACCGGTAACACACAATACTGCACACTGAATTGCCGACCGTCAATGAATTTTATCATATATAAAGAGAACAGCAATTGACTCATGTAGTGCTTATCAAATAGCATTAAATTCACTACAAACCACAATAATATAAGTCGCAATCGCTATATGTAACCTGTCTCTCTAACCTGTAGTGTATCAAGAAAATTGGGAAATTTGGGTTCTTTATAAATGTTCTCCAAATAATATTCAACCAACTGATACAAAATATGACAACAGTAAAAAGCATTAAGACGGTAGGTTAAGATATGATATGACAAGTTATGAACTGGACTGTGCCGTGATATGCACTGATAACAGTTATACGCTCTATAATCTTAAGCCTACTGTAAGGGTCCAGTAGTATACCGCTTACCAGATCCTAGTAACGATGTATCTTACTATGAGACTCTAGTAATGTATACGGGCTCGTACAGTATCTGACAACAAATCCCAGTCCAGGATATCTAAACAAACAGATACAATACACAAACGACTACTGGCGAGGAACAGAGCCTAGTATCTATTCTATGTACGTGAGCGGGTCTAATGCCTACGTACTAGACAAAAGGATACCTGTCCTCTAACCGGTGAGGCAGATGTACAGTTACAGTAACAGACCAAACTCATGGGAAAACAATCCCCGCGCAGCGAATCCTAACTATCACTGACAGTCCTAAATACAGTAACTTGCCGTGGTGTGATTTATATGGTTTATATACGAACTAGGTGGTTAACAGACCTAGTGTAACAATGCTGATTATCCCTGTCTAAATCAGCCTAAAAGGTCGTGCCTAAATGTAACGATAACTGATCCCCCTGTACGAAATCAGTCTAAAGGGTCAAGCCTAAATGTAACAATACTGCTGGACAGAAATCAACAGTTTAATAACGAAAGTGAAATACTCTCTCTTGCCGCAACTAAATCAGATCCTAATTTTACAAATACAGATAATTTCTACCTAAAATAATGTATAGTGCGCTATAGCTAGTAGAACTCTAAAGGCAATATGTTTTAGGGCGTGTGTGTGTGGGTGTGTTACAAATAAAACAATTTCGTGTAATTCCTTTTACTAGGTTTTAGTGATTTTCTGACTGAAATGATACCGTGCGCTAGCTACTAAAATAAACTAGTCGCGTTTTGTAGAACTTTATACTCACAAATGACGTCAAAGCTCTCTCCTTCCTATCCACAACCCAATGGGCAACTACGGTGTTAGTAACTACACCCGTGATCGGCACTAATACCAGATTCTGGTTGTAAGATAAGAAATAGGGGTTAATCGCTACCGTACGTTAGCTGATCTGGTATACTAATTTAATTCTAGAACTTTGTTGCTGTGGTAGTTAGCAGCAATACCTATCAGTACGTGGCAAGGCGCGGTAGGATATTAATAAACCTCCCTAGGCCAAGCAGTGTGCCGGTAGCAGAAATACTCCTTGCCTGATCAAATAGCTAACTCCAGACAGGGGGGGGGGGGGGGGTACTAATGTACGTTCTACAAAGCGAACCGGTACCAAACAGTCAGTGCTACGAATCACTAAATTATGGAACATATGCTGTCCGTACCTAATATGTACTCGCGTACTGACGAATGGCAATAGTTCGCACCTGTAGGAAGTACAGGTTAACCCAGGGGTTCGTAGGACATGACAAAGGGGGGGTGTTTCTGTCTGAATATAATTATTTGATCCTAAATTTGCGGCGTCCAGGACGGCGTCACGCTTACCCTGATCTATAGGTCTTACGGCGGGCAAGGGCGTCGAACAAAGTCTTACCTTCTCACAAAGCGGGCGCTGCATGGCAAGTTGAGCATTTTGAAGGGGCAAAGGGGGTGCGCGGTCAATCCAATGTGGGCGCTAGCGTGTTGTGGACATCTTTTCCCTGCGTTGCTTACGGCCTAACGGTCTAGGCTGCCATCTCCTTGATGTTTGGCTGTCCCAAAGTTGGACCAAAAGAAAACATGTTCAGGAATTTGCAGTATATTTACAGTTTTACAAAGGATTTATCAAATAAAGTTTCAACAAGAAACCGAAATAATCTAAATAACAATTTACTAAAGATATAGCGAATAGAGGGGTTAAGAAGAAGGTGATAACCGAAGGCAAACCGGCCTATTATACTAAATATCGCACATGGAAACTAAACAGAATTTTCCACAGCTTCACATTTGAGCAATAAAGTGCTTCGTGCCCTATGATTGGCCCAGCTCATCGTTCAACGCAATCCGGCCCTTACACTAATCTGGGACATGGAATCCTAACAGAATTTTCCACTGCCTCACATTTGAGCAATGAGATAATTTATGCCCTATGATTGGCCTGGCTTATCATTCGCTACGTTGTACGCTTCTCATTGGCCTACCAATTAGCACCAAACGAAAATAAATGGCCCCAAAATACAAATTTCCCGACCGGGATTCGAACTCGTAACCTATGTAATGTAACCAACGCCTTAACCATCTGACCACTACGCCACGAGAGTACCTAAGGGTTTTATGTGTACAAATATGAATAGGCATATTACATTACTGTAACTTAATCAAAATGCGTCGGATTTTCGAAAGTTTTTACGTTAAAGTTAAACTACAAATGCTACCTTATAGTGAAATAATTCATCACCTACTAATGTTTCTTCTAAAGTCTGAAACGAATTGACTCTAGAGCCGGTGTTCCTGGCCTAGATAGAAACAACAAAACAGTATCAAGAAAAAGCAGTAAGACTGAACACTCCTAGCATGATCTGCCAAAAAGCTCCACATCGACAGAAAAAATCGCTCTGATTGGCTGTTAAGCTAAACAAAGAACCATGTGTCCAATGGCCGTTTCCATGTCAGCAACCAGCTGTTAGATGTCGTAATCTGAATCATCAAGGCTAAGCTGTGCCAGGGTATTTTACGTATTGCGGGTTTTTTGCCTTACCATGTCCACCAAAGCACACATATCGAAGAATGACTTTTATGTCCGTTAAAACACCTATAACGGTATCTTGCGGGCGAGGGGGACTGAGTATATGCAAGGATGCAATGAACACATTCCAAGTTTCATAAATATCAATAGCACTCTAGTGGCATCAAGTACATCGCTGCGATTTTTGGGCTTTAAGCTAAACTCTAGCATTGTAAAGAGCTACAATACATTATCTGATTGCAATCAGCTGATTACTATAATTGCGGAATCATTCCACAGGAGGAGTTGGACAACCAGATGGATGGATACTTCAACATTGAGTCACATTTGGAGCAGCATTGCAGTTCCAAAACTGGTTTACAGCATGAAATCCCTTGTTGGGTCACTCACCTCGGATGAATTACGTAGTCTAGACGCTCACTATAGGAAAGCATTACGTGGTCTTCTAGGTTTGGGAACCTATGCTAGCAACCAGATTGTATACGAGCTGATGAAATGCAAACCAATTACTAGCGAGTGTTACGGTGCCTGCATTGGATCAATACTTAGGAGTGCATCTGTCCCCAACTGTGCCCTACAAGGCATTCTACGAATATCGCTGCAGCTAAATAGTACAGATGAGACAAAATATTGTGGTATTGGTGGTTCATACATGAACTGCAAAAAAACGTATAATGCGCCACACATTCATTCCATGTTAACATATGCATATAACACACGGCACTTGATTGAACGGTTGGGCTGTGGATCACTTACATTTTCGGAGATTATCCAAAGTAAATTTATATATGACTGTTATAAAATTAGATCAATGGACTCTTTTGCATCCAAACATAAGCGTATATTGAACTTTTTCAATGTTGTGTAATAATGGTTCTCAATATAATAATGACTCTATATTGCTCAACATGCGTATTTTATGTTCCCCTACAAATATGACTTTATATATATTTACTATTTGCCGCAACGAATATGATTTTACCTATATTTACGATTGTTTTATATACTGGGTTTTAATCGGGCTCCGACTGTTTTACCTATCACTATAATACCTATATATATATACCTATATATACTATAAGACCTTATGGTTTTATGTGTTAATAATTAATATGAACGTAATTTTACTTAGATGTCGTGATACAGTACTACGATTGTGCATTTATGGTTCATCTATGGTTTTTATGTATACTTTATTGCCGGCATGACCGGACCTAATATAAATTGAATTGAATTGAATTGTTGATGTTCTTATATTATATATTATTATTGTTGTTGGTAAATTATTTATCTGTTGTTGTTATATTATTTATTATTGATGTTATCGGTAAATTATTCATTCTCCGATTTATTTTTGTTTCCCCGTAATGTTTAAAAAATATAAGATGTTTAACCGGTTATTTTTCATTTTATCTCTACGATAATACATTATAACAATTATGATATATAACACACTCAATAATGAACATAAAACACTTAAGGTAACATAAGGGTGAAGTAAGTGGGGCAGGGCGAAGGTAGTTATGGGAACCCCAAGCAATGACTTGGGAGTGTAGGGTGGGGTCCACAGTGTGTGAGAGCTTCAGTTGTGTGACAGGGGCGGGCATAGTGGAGATGGTGGCCCATTCACTCTCATTGGCCTGAGAGGCCTGGCTCACATAAGGTGAGCGCTGTCTGTAGGTGGTGATTGCCAGGGATGTGGGAGAGGATGAGATAGTGTCTCTGTTAAAATTGCCCTAATTATTATATATCGATGTATTTTCAGGAATACTACTACTACTACTATTAGGATCGGCATGCTGCATTGCAGCTGCATTTTTAAGAATGCTGTGCCGGCTTGTCAACAAAATTGCATTGCCACAACTCCCTATCACCCATGACATTTGCTAGATCATCCGCATCTTTAAGGCCAGTGTCCTTTAAGATGCGTCTCAAGAAAGTCATGGGCTGTCCACCATGCTTATTCACTCCATGAGGCTGCCAAAGTACAAGATTATGCACTGGCTGGTCCTCACGGCGAAAGCAATGTCCTGCAAAGCGGAGGCGATTTTGTTCTAGTGACAAGCTTGGGGGAACCAATGAGACACCTCCAATGTTATATAGTGTCTGGTTGGAGATGTGTGCATTGTACTTGACACAATGAACCCGGCGTAGCATTCTCGTGAATGTGCCATCCAGAGATTTGGTGTCCTCAACAGTTAGAGCCCAGCATGGACTCCCTTAGAGGAGTACTGGAAGTACTGCTGCGCTAAATAATCGGACCTTAAGTTTCTGATTAATTCTCTGTGACTTCCAAATCCTGGAAAGCCTATTCAAGGCTGCCCATGCCTTTCCCTTACGTATTCCGGCTCCATGATCCAAGTAACAGAAGTCGCCCACATGCTCAAGCATACCATCCCTTGAGCTTATGCTCATGCGGTCAGAGACTTGCTGAGGATTTTCAAAGTTAACTGTCAAAATCTCGGTCTTTTTGGAGTTAATAAGCTTTTTGAAGTTTAGAAGCAGCCTGTTCTAATGAGCTGAGGAGCCCTTGGGCTCCCTCTAGTGATTCTGAGAGTACTCCTAAGTCATTTTACCCACGACCTTTACGGAACCCATTCTGATTTCCACGGAGCAGTCTCTCAAAGGGATCCCTGGATGCGATTTAATATAATTCTATTGTATAGCTTTGCAGCAATAGAGATCAATAAGATTCCCCGAAAAGAACCATAGAGTGTTAGGTTGCCCTTCTTGGGAACTGGCACCAACTTATTTGTTTGCATTTCTTGTGGGACTCTTGTTGTTCTGTACATGATGGGATAGATGAGCTTTAAACACTCAGGTATTTTAAAGACCTCAGGGGGAACACCATCTACTCCACCGGCACGATTGGTCTTAATGCTCTTTGCAGCAGCTTTCACTTCTGCAAAGTAGATTCTACTAGGGAATACTATGTACTAATGGACTGTCAGATTGAGGAATAAACTCTACTAACATTTCATATGTAATAAACTGCCTAATTGATGGCTTTAGTTACATAAAACAATAAGGAAGTAATTGGTATCAATCCACTCCCTGTCTTTGAACTTTGCACTTTTAATTCAACACAAACGCAAACATTAAACTATTTGTGTTGGAAATCAACAGCATACAACTGCTGTTGGCGCGAGAGATACGAATGCCTGAATCTAAAACGTGACAACAGGCTGACAGTGCCGGTGAGGCAGAAAAACAGTCTGCGAACAGACAAAACTAGCCAGAAAACAATCCCCGCGCAGCGAATCCTAAACTATAATAACTATGTTCGTACACTTGCCGCGGTGTGATTTTTATGGGGAGGGGGGGGGGGGGGGGGTTGGGAGGGGGTGGGTGGGGGTTTGCTAGCTAAATACTTGCTAAATACTATGGCGGCAAAAAACCTACAGTCTTTATATAATAATACAAAAGAAAACAATACAAAGTAGTAGTAGGGTCTTGGTCCTCTCGGTGACAGTTGGACCCCACTGACTGGTGCCAGACTGTCTGGGTGACACCCAATGACACCTATGGGTGTCATTGGGTGTCATTAGCGCCAGACTGTCTGGGTGACACCTCCTAATTAGGCTCATTAGACCCTAATTGACAGGTGTCATCAATTAATTAGTACAATTAAACCCTAATAGGTGTCTTACGACTCCTAATTAGGGTTTAATTGATTATCCTAATTAATCAATCCGATACACAATATTGTCAGTGTGGTCCAAATGTCGCCTAGAGGGCCAAGAGGGTGTCATAAGTGACACCGCGGCTCTTTTATTCATTAATACTTATTTATTTGTATTTAATTTTAATTAATTATTTGTATTTAATTTTACTTTATTTATTTGTATTTAATTTTAAATTAATTATTTATTTGTACTTTATTTTAATACTACTACTACTAGGTCGAGCGAACTCGGACAGTGGAAATGAGATCCTTCCAGGCTTCCCGATTCTCCATAGTTGTCGCAATTTCGTTTCTCCCAAGTTCAGTATCCCTTTCATGTTGATCTATATATGTTATGGCAGGTCGTCCGCGACTACGCTTTCCATGAGATGGTTGCCAGAGAAGTAGATCTGGTATGACCTCGTCTTTACTTCGCCAGCAGTGCCTACTGAATCTTAATCTGCGTTCCCGGAGGGTGGTTGATACAGGTGGTATTGTACCATAAAGCTCGGCGTTTGTCATGTGTTGTCTCCAGCTGATGTTTAGGGCTGCCCTTAGTAGTCTTGTGTAGCAACCATCAATTCGTTGTTCAAGTGATTTAGTCAGTGTCCAGGTCTCACCCCCGTATAAAAATACACTTTCCACTGTGGCTCGAAAGAACTTAGTCTTCAGGTGCCTGGAGAGATCTGATTTCCAGATGGTATCCATTTTTGATAGAGCTACCCAAGCCTTTGCTTTCCTAACTTCTATGTCATTTTTGCTACTCTCTAACCATG